>JABUQX010118509.1:20000-21737 GCA_015478945.1 Trachelipus rathkii
CCGCGTTTGGCGGTTTCGTTATTGTTCGCGCGCTCGGTTTGTTTTATCTTACGGCGTGTATTAGAAATTACGTGTTAGTTTGTTATTTTGAACAGTGTAAATACCGTTAAGAAATTTAAAATTTAACACAGATTCGAGCTGACAGGCAAAGGCTTTTAGCCAATAGTCCATAGACGCCCTTTATAAATTTCAGGAATTATGTTATTAAAATTGATAAGGGATATTTTGGGGATTTCAAGATAAGGTTTAATGATTTCAATATTACGACAGCTGATATATGAATTCACGCACGCACGCACGTACGCGCATATATGTTTATATATATATATATATATATAACTAATATATATATATATATATATATATATATATATATATATATATATATATATATATATATATATATATATATATATATATATATATATATATATATATATATATATATATATATCACTGTAATATTAAGCTATTGCTCGCTTATATTTATGTATGTTGGTACAATACCCTGGGTTGCTTTAAGGTTACATATGACAATGCACTACATTAAAAACACTTTAATGAATTAAAACATTTAAAATTCTATCTAATTACAAGCTTTCGCCATTTTTGGCCTTCTTCAAGTAATAAGTTAACAATGAGACCAAAGAAATTTTTTTATATTATTTACGGTGTATATTCTTCAGATGGTAGGTTGGTTATCTATTAAGCTTTTGTAGTAAGGTGACATTTGCATGAATTTATTTTGTATTGCATCTATTTTGTAATCTCCAGGGCAGCGATTGTAATTGGGCAAATTGAATATGCAGAAGGCCTCTGTAATTTTTCTTTTGTTAGTGTCAAGTATGTTTCTAATGTGTGTCATGTTGTTAATGTGTATTTGATGATTTTGTGTTAATCTATGATGAGTGAGGGCTGAATTTTCTTGGTGTGTATCTAGGTCAGGTTTATGTTGATATTTTCTGCGGTTAAAGGCTGTTGTTTCTCCGTAATAATTACTGTTGTAGTTGTTGCAAGGTACTTTGTATAGGCATGGTTTTTTTTACCTTCCTTCGGATATCACACACTCTTGCCAACACTCGTACCACTGCTCGAAACATTGTTGTAAGACATCTTTTGTTACCTCTTTCTACTCACGCATCCTAGCACTTTGAATTTCTTCTGACTGAAATCGTCTCCCCTTTTAACACATCCTTCATGCAAGAGAAAAGATAGAAATCAACTGGAGCCAAATCTGGGGAGTAAGGAGGTTAAGAAAGCACAAGTACGTGGCTGTTCGCCAGATATTCAGAAAAACCAGGAGTGAACGATGTGCCGGGGCATTTTCATGGTGCCATCCCCAAGTTTTCGCTTCCCAAGATTCAGGACGTTTGCGTTGGCTTGAGTCACGAAGACGACGGAGAATTTCGATGTACATTTGCTTGGTAACTGTATGATCCTCCCTTACTCTAGCAATGGTGCTATCATTACTCGCTGTTGATGGTCTGCCGACACGCTCATCTTCTTCCAGCGATTCCCTAATTTCTTAAAAACGCGTATACCGCTCCGAAACTCGGGTTCACGATAATAATTCGTCACCAAACACTTTCTTTATGAAACTGAATATCTCTGTAAACGTTTTCCGTAATATGACACAGAATTTAAGGTTTGCTCTCTGCTCAAAGTAGGTCAGCAGCACACAAAGATAATGCCTCAAAGCAAGTGAATTGTAAAAAAATGAACACATGCTTAACTGTC
>JABUQX010118510.1:0-2500 GCA_015478945.1 Trachelipus rathkii
GTTGTCATTTATACAACTGAACAAAAGTTCATTTTACTACCACACAAAAAGTAATTTTAACTAATACATGTAGTAGTTTTCATTCTACTATCAAAAAGTAGTAAAGATTACTTTTTAGAGGTTGGAGCTCACCGTAAAAGTAGAAATAACTAAAAAAATTTATTATTTAACTAAACTTTTCTAGATATATATATATATATATATATATATATATATATATATATATATATATATATATATATATATATATATATATATATATATATATATATATATATATATATATATATAATATAATATATATATATATATATATATATATATATTGATAGGAAAAGATGGTAAGAGTTTTAATATAGAGTGGTAAGTGCTTTTCCCATTTATTTTATTTTTTTTGTATAAAATGATGTAAATAATAATTTTTAGTGGAGTGGGTAAAATAATTGAAGTATCGAAGAATAAGGAATAGGAAGGTTGGAGTTTAAGATTTGGTTGTGAATCTGGTAAAATTGAAGTTGCTTTTTAAGCTTAAGCGATCCTCCTAGTGACTAGTCTAATCTTTTCTATGCTATAAATATTACCTCGCCCCTTATATATATATATATATATATATATATATATATATATATATATATATATATATATATATCGGTAGGAAAATGTGGTAGTGTAACCTAACCTATCAATTGATGTACTGTATATTATATAATACCGTAATTAGCTTCTGTCATCTTTCTGGCGATATAATAAATAAATTATTATACTAGGCCATATATATATATATATATATATATATATATATATATATATATATATATATATATATATATATATATATATATATATATATATATATATATATATATTTATATATATATATATATATATATATATATATATATATATATATATATATATATATATATATATATATATATATATATATATATATATATATATATATATATATATATATATATATATATATATATATACAGTATATATATATATATATATATATATATATATATATATATATAATATTTAATATATATATATATATATACCTCGCCCCAGTTATATATATATATATATATATATATATATATATATTATATAACTGGGGCATGAAAACATTTTGCGTGCGTGTGTGCAATGAGTAAAGGTGTTTTAGTGTTAAAATTTTATCCTTAAATGATTAAAGGAAACCCTGTTTTGTTTGTTCTTTTAATAAGTTGGACCTCGAGGGCAATAACTTTGATGGAGTGTTTGTAGATTTATGAAGCATTAAAATTGTAATAATGCTAGTTACAATAAGAATTATATTATTTGGAGCATTATATATATATATATATATATATATATATATATATATATATATATATATATATATATATATATATATATATACATATATAAATATTTTTTTATATATATATCTATATATATATATATATATATATATATATATATATATATATATATATATATATAGTTTAAAACCAGAAACCAGGCCGCTGTAAGTGCTGCAGATTGTAACTATAGGCTTTAAAATGTAGGTATTCCAATTGGGGATATATTCCCTAATTTTTAAAGGCTTTAAAGAAAGCGATATGATAATATAGAAATTTAATTAATGTGAATAAATGTAACTGAAATATATATAAAATTAATTAATTAATATATATGAAAATTAATTAAGCCTTTAATAATGCTATATCACCCCTTATTGTAATAATACAAATCATAATTCTAATTAGTGTCAGACTTGTATATATATATATATACCTCTATATATATATATACCTATGTAGTTATACATATACATAAATATATATATATATATATATATATATATATATATATATATATATATATGTCCTTATGAGGTATATGGATCCGTTAATTTTTGCTTTATAATTTTTTTCATATATTATTTATTATATATTACCAAAAATAAATTAAAATCATGAGTGATAAAGAACACGAGAATTTTAAAATATTAAAAATTAAATAATAAAGTAAGCAATAACGTACATTTGCATGAGAAAGAAAACTTATTTTAGTGTTAAAACAATAGAAGGAATTAGGTAGTATAAAAATTGATGTTCTAGGTAAAATTCATTCTTATTGATTTTTTTTTCATATATTGATTCTTTTTATACTTAACAAAACTTATCTTCTGAACTAGAGTCATATTTCAAACCCTAACCTATATGGATCGACAGTACAGATGGATCATCTTGCCATCAACTTTTTCTCTTGTTTTGAGGTTTCTAAATAAGATTTTGCATTTCAGAAATATTATAGAGTCTTCTCGTTCTCTCTATTAACTAAACGTAAGATGCTTATTAAAAAGTTGGATTTTGTCAAAAATTCTTTTTTTTTTTTTTTTTTTGATTCTGTTTATCAACACTGAAATTTATTATTACTATCAATATATATATATATATATATATATACTATATATATATATATATATATATATATATATATATAT
>JABUQX010118510.1:7500-16597 GCA_015478945.1 Trachelipus rathkii
GAGATAAGGTTCAAGTTTCAAGAAATTTTTTGTATAGCAAACCCACGTAGGAGAAAAATCCCACTTCAAAGTTATTTTGAATATATGTATATATATATATATATATATATATATATATATATATATATATATATATAACTATATATATATAATATATATATATATATATATATATATATATGTATATATATATATATGTGTATATATATCTTCTAAAGATTATAAATTATTATTATTATTATTGTATTATTATTATTATTATTTTTATTATTATTATTTAATCCTGTTTCTTACATTTATCATATCTTAAGATACTACTATACTACCTAATATTATACCTTAAGTTTATTATTAACATTACTCGTCCTTAGTTTATAATTGGTTTGGTCCTTTAGATTTTTTTTAATCAGCTTTCCATTCAGTATTATGTGCACATTTAAGTGAGTAGATGTGTGTGTGTGTGGCCTCTTTGAGGAGTGAGAATTTAGATTTTGCAGGTAAAGTAATTAAAATAAAAGTTTAATTAAGATACTTTGAATAATTGGTTAATAATTTGACTTTAATATGAAAAATTTGGAGTTACTTTTTTTTTTATTTTCCAGTCTTTATTATTATTATTATTATTATTATTATTATTATTATTATTATTATTAGTTTTTTGTATATTTTATATAATAATAATAATAATAATAATAATAATAATAATAATAATAATATGTACTATTAATTTCAGTTAAGACACTCTGACCTTATTATTATTATTATTATTATTATTATTATTATTATTATTATTATTATTATTATTATTATGTATACACTATCCCTAAGGTCATTAAAAACTTTTTTTTTTCAGAGGGGGAACCTTATTTTTATAAAAAAAGTGGGGGTGAAGGTTGTTATGTTTCCTTTCTAACTTTTCAAACCTCCCTTCCCCATTCCCAACTCTCCTTTCCCAAATGAAAAATAAAAAAGACTTCAATGATTTAAACATTGGCTTTTCAAAATGATATCATTATATAAATAAAAAATATATATATATATATATATATATATATATATATATATATATATATATATATATATATATATATATATATATATATATATATATGTATATGTATATATATGCAGGTGTATATATGTATATATATATATATATGTATAATAATATATAATATAATAATAATAATATATATATATATATATATATATATATATATATATATATATATATATATAATAATATATAATAATAATATATATAATATATATGTACTGAACCAGTTATATATATATATATATATATATATATATATATATATATATATATATAGATATATAATAATATAATAATATAATAATAATAATATATATATATATATACCGATTATATATATATATATATATATATATATATATATATATATATATATATATATATATATATATATATGTATATATATATATATATATATATATATATATATATATATATATATATATATATATATATATATATATATATATATATATATATGTGTGTGTGCGCGCGCGCATGCTACCTAGAGTGTGCTCACGTTCACATATGTTCGGATGTTTATTGTAAAAATATAAAGGAGGAAAAAAAATTGCTTATATAAATGAAAGCTTGTTTCTTTTGTTTAGTTTTAATTTGCATTGATAGCATCGTAAATCTTTGGATTTGTCCCTTCGGTCGATTCGCACTCGAGTACGTCAATCGTCTTTTGTGTGTGTGTGTGTGTATGTATGCGCTTACGCTGGAACGCAGTTACTCACTACTGACTTGGGTTACTTAGTGGGGTTTCTTTTGGAAAATTGTTAGACCTTTTGGAGATTCCAGCTTTATTATTTATTTATTTTTTTATTTTTTTTTCTTTATCATGTTTCCTGGGAGAGGTTGTAAAACATAGGAAGTTGCGCTTTATATAAATTGAAAGAATGATATATATATATATATATATATATATATATATATATATATATATATATATATATATATATATATATATATATATATATATATATATATATATATATATATATATATATATATATATATATATATTCTTTTCTCTTTTCTGAGTTTTCGGGATGAGAGGAATATACGACAAATGGAGTGGGGAAAGAATCTTGAAGGCGAACTTCCCCATCGCGAAATGCAGAAGGAGTCCTTTCAATTTCAAAATCGGAAGGAGTCGCTGCCATTCTTATTAGTTTCTATGGTCATCATCAGCTTTGTTGTGTGGTTTATTATAGATGTGGCCAAATTCAGTAGCTGACGCCTTGTCGCGGCGGGATCAAGACTCCTTTTTATAGTAAATTCATTTTCTGATGTCAAGAGCACAGCAGTTCACTCACTGCCACCGTCGATAAAGAATACGGAACGGTTTATGGGAGGAGTTAATCAGTTATATCAATTTCAGTCGGACCTTAATCTTCTGCAGGAGTGAACGGGTCCTATCAGTGATTCGATAGAGTGTTCCGCAACGGGATACCAGGAAGCCATCAAAACAATGCGTCAAACCGATAATTACAATAAAGTTCTCGTGATAGATTACAAGATCTCGGTTGTTAGTATGTGTGAACAGTGAGGCAAGGCTCGTGTCAAGTTCGTGATCTTGAAATCTTTCCACCTTAGCAGGAATGTCAGAAGCTATCATGTGAATAATGCATCGCTACTGTAGCTTTCATCGCTCCCAGTCCCCCAATCCACCACCATGACACATGTTTATATATTGAGTGTCATACATTTCAAATCAGTGTACCAGGACGGCCAGAAGTACCTGCTATACATCTCGTTCACTTGGGGATGACAGATTCTTCCAGTATTCTGTTTTGATATGATTTGAAGTACGAGGATCGTAAGTAAATTCATTATCAAAGAGCAGTACCCATTACCTAAATATGCAGGTTCAGTTTCAGGAAAAATTTAGATTACTTCTTGACAGATACAGACATGAGCCCGGATCCCCTTACACATATCAAAAATTAGTTCATTATTGTATCAAAACAGCTCTACTTATTACTCTTACACGGAATACCTATTGAGTACAAAGATACTAGTGAAAGAGATATAACTTGGCACAAGCCCGCATTTGTAGGTAAACCTGGAACCAGACAGCAACGCGATTAGGTATTCAAACTAACGTTTTGCCGTCTTTTCTCCTTCCGATCCTCGGTTGGGTGAAGACTTGTCGAAACCAGCCTCAGAAAGTGCACTTTGCGTGTACTCTATGAAATCTGTTAAGAGAATGTTTATCAACAACATACAGGACTGTTATAGAGGGAATGGAGACTTGGGGCTAGACTTCTTATCGCCTTCCAATCCATGTATTAGTACGGTAAGTGAAAAATTATTTTTATTGTAGTAGTAGTAGTATAAATGGCGATAGAGCTTCTACTGTTATACATTATCATCAACTAGATTGTGGGAGTGATGAAAGTGGGATTTCTTTTAATAAATAGAAAGCATTAACAGATACCTGGAAATGACTTCCAGATTGTATGTTTTTATTGCATACGGTAAATTGAATGGTTTTGGGATTGAAGCATTTTTCCCTTTATATGAAATTCAATTTTCTTACGAGCAGCACAAGCATATCCTTATTCATCTCTTTACCTTTTTTTACACCTCTCTATTACAAGTTTTTTTTTTATATTTCTTTTTATGTATTTTTGAATTCACACTATATCAAGTTTTACTGATTATTTCTGGAGGACAACTTTGCATGAATTCCCTATTCTGAACTTGCTCTATACACACGCTTACGCTGAAGTTACTCCTAAATCAGCATTACTACTGAAAAAAAAGATAGTCTTGAGAACAATTACCCCTTTAATCGTGTTAAACCACCATTCCTTCCAATTTTTTATTTATTTCAACGTATAAATTTTTGAATGCTACGCCGTGGCCCGAATAGCAATGCAATTTATCCAATACCCCTGGTACTATTGTGTTACTTTCTTGATAGGCTTGTCAACTCTGTTATCTCTTTATACACGGCGACTATAAAGAAAAAAATCTCACCATAGAAAAGTACTTTGCATTTGAAATGGAGGTGTAATTTCTTTTAAATAAATTACGATTTGAGAAATTCTTCTACAAAGAGGTTGAAAATTATAGATGATATGATTGAGTATGATTTAGTTGAATTTATTTTTAACAATAGAGTCTTTAAAAATTCTTGTATTCTACTAAATTAGTAGTTTTTTGACATTAAAAACTATCATCTAATATGAACATACTTAAAATTTAATCTTCAAGCGTAGTATTTGGGAGTGGGAAAGTCGTGGTTGGGAGATGGTCGGGCGTATTGGAGCAGATTGTCTTCTCCCCTCTTTCTTATTAATTATTAATTCTATCCATTTTACAACCTTAGGATCCTCCTCGTGGCGGCCCTCCCCTGTGAGCAGGCTATACTCTCTCGCACCCTCATTCATCCTCTGGGCCACCCCTTATTTATTTTTCTAATATGTTGCTTTGTTAATAACCTCGTGAAAGACCCTATCATTTTAAGTCTATAATAGATGTCCTCTCCATATAGTTTTTTTTTTCTCTTAGAATTAATATTTATACGTGTAAAATTGAAAAAAGATGCCCAGCTTTTACTCAATCTGTTTCTCACCTATTTTGCTCGCCACACGCCCTCTCTCTCTCTCTCCTCTCTCTCTCTTCTCTATCTCTCTTCTCTCTCCTCTCTACTCTCTCTCTCTCTCTCTCTCTCGCACACCTTTCCACAATCTTCATCTCTCTCTCTCTCATTTCTCTCTACTCCAGCTCTCCTCATCCCTGGCTCTCTCTCTCTCTCTCTCCAGGATGCTCTGCATCCTCTCTCTCCCCTGTCCCTCCTGCCTCCGGCTCTCTTTTTCGCTTCTGACCCCTTCAAAACACTCTACGCCCATATCATATGCCTCTACCCCCATCCCCATGTACTCCATTCGACTAAGCCAACACCCTCTTTTTTTCCTCCCACCTTCTTCCGTCCCCTCTACTCCCCCCCAACCATGCATCTTAACTATAATCCACGCATCTCACTGCCCATACGAATCCTTTCCGCCCTTTCTCTAATTCTTAACATAGGAGAAGAAACAAATGATCCGTCGCCCTGCCGTTTATAAATATCTTCATCACGGAACTGACCCTCTTGCCCTCCTACCCCCGATCAACCATTTCAAATCTCTCATCCTTCTCCTTCTACCCTGCTGCCAACATCCCCAAAATACAACATAAACCCAACAAACTCATCCGCCATTCCTAAAGAATTCTCATAGGCAAATACCCCCACAAAACAGAAAAATGCCGAATTCTCTTCTATTACTATTCTCAACATACCGTCTACACTCTCTACTCTCTCTCTCCATCAACGTTGGTGTAATGAAATAAATCGCTACTCTCCTCTGGTTCGTTTAACTCATTCTCAATCTGCTCACTATCACAGTCCCAAATACTCGATCTCTCTCTCGGGAGTGTATGAGTGCTGATGTGTTTGGAGCAACTTATCAGCCTATCATCATAATAATTTAACCATTGTTATATATCGAATACAAAACATATTTTCATTAAGACATAGACTTACTGTTATTTCATGCTCCAATACTACGAAACCTTGAAAACGTAATAAGATTAAAGTATTAAGAAAAAATTAAGTAAATAACATAACCTCTAACTAATATCTGCTAATTAAGCTAAGGTGCATAACACCCTTCAATATCGAGTTGGGGATGAATTACGCACTCATAAGACCCGCTTCACCTTGCCCTTCATCTTTGGATTCCTATGCTAGGATACCCTATGAGAGAATAATAATATAAGTCTTAATGGTAAAAGTAATAATGATATAATAATTTCAATACTTATAATTGCCATAATGACAATCCCACAATAGATGGATTTTAAACTCAACTATTAATTTGTGATAGAAATAGGCTTTGAGATGTAACCCCGGAGAAAAACAAAAATTTGGGGGGGTACTCCTTAATTGAGACGAACCAAGGGTGACCGTATAAATAATATGCTTATTTGTACTGAATAGTATAGCTAATTAATAATAATATAATAATTAATAATAAATATAATAATAAAAATAATAATAATGAATCCTTCAAATTCCAGCTTCCAGGTACGATTACATACTTTACTTTCCAAGGTTTCTTCATCTGCTGCACACTCGAAAGAAATCTCTGGTTTTTTGCAGGATTTCTTCCCACGTTGGTGTTCCCTCTCTTCTCTCCCTTCTCTCTCTTTCAACTTATCTATTAAAAACATATTTTTCTATTAAATATTTGGGGCGCCCCTTTTGTACCTTGTGCACAAACCCTGTTGTTTAGTCCTTTAAATCCTACTAAAGTGTCCACCTCTTTTAACCTTGAATTGATTTAGTTTTATACCTTCAACAGCTGATGGGACAACTGGCCAACAAATTAATTCCCTTCCCATAATTCCGGATTGAGAAATTCCACCTTCTTCCCATTTGCCGATTATTTCGATTCTGGCTTTCTTACCCGATCGCCTGCCCTGCATTCCTTATTCAATTGTTAATATGGACCAAAATAATTTTTCCGATTGTATATCACAAATCCCCTCCTGTGGCCGATTCGGATGCAGCCATTCGCGATCATCACATCACTACGAAAATCGAATTATATAATATATATCATATATATGATATATATATATATAATATTATATATTATATATATATATATATATATATAATATATATATATTATATATTAATACCTTATAATATATTATATATATATATTACTAATTTAACCTATATATACGTCAGTAGGTTAACTATTACTACCATCCAAAGACCATGAAGAGGTGTATCAGATACCCACTCCTAGTACCTTTTAAGTCTACTTCTTTCCCTCTCCCACATTAGACGCCTATTGATGTATCTTCTATACAGCTACTTATATTATCACTTCTTAAAGCAGCCAAACAATTAGATTAGCAAATTATATCATTATATATTTACTCATAGTAGCTATGAGTATATAGTATATATCACCTGGTGTCTTATATACCTCATATATTATATATATAGTATATGACATCCTACACATAATCTTCTGGCATTTCATCTCTATTCACTATATATAAATATATATATATAAATCTAATAGCTAATATAGTTATATCATGAATAAATAATAATAATATATGAGAACAGAGTATATAATATATATATATATAATATAATATATATATACTTCATATATATATATATATATTATATATATATATATATATATATATATTAGACGGGTCAGAATCATAAGAGACGCACACTATTAAAGAAAGTTGATTGTACACTATACAGAGATCCCACAAAATACCCTCTTAGTAAAAAAATGCAATCTGATATCTTCTCATCTATTTAATACTTGGTTGCAACCATCCTAGTTTTTCATTTATGCAGAGTTCGCTTTCGTCTTTCGGAAACATTCTTAAAGTCAGCATATATATGTAGGGTCTGTGTTGTTGATCTGTGATCCAAACTTTTTGATGACTAGAATCCCAACTTTGGCGGTGTAGAGTTGTTCATGTTCTTTAAATATCTGTTCATGAGGGGAACAGAGGTTCTCTATGGGGTTTGTATCGAGACTTTGACTTGGTAAATCATGAAAATAGGGCACATCAACTTCTCTAAGCCATGTTCGAACACCCATAGCTGTATGGCAATGAGCCCCATCATGTATGAAAAAGGATTCTACGCTTTTTTTCTTAAAGGACGCCTCCAGCATTTCATAATAACTGTGCTGGTTTATGATTTGATTTTTAGGAAGGATAGCCAATTTACCTACACCATCATAGCTAGAGGAACAACCCCCACACCATAAGACTGGCAGGATGTTTTACAGTCGCACATGTGTATTGAGGGAGTGTAGGATCAGAACCAGGTGGAGGGTACACTCGCTTGTAGCCACTGCCTGTCACAAAGCGACCTCAGCCCACAGCACCTTATTCCAGTCTTTGACAGTCCTTTTTTTTTCTTTTTTGCAAAAAAAAAAACAGCCGTTTTTTACGATCCGGTCGTAAGAAAGAGAATTAGTTCGAGCTCTGTAATTGCTACTAGCACTAAGTCCGTACAAGTTCTCTCCTGTATGATACAAAGGGATACATCTGCAAGCAATTTTGCAGTTTTCTCTTTCAATAAATGTCTTGCAGTCATTGAAGGCTGTTTACTAAGCCGGCCTTTTCATCACATTTAAAGTTTTCTGAGACACTTTACGTGGCTTACCAAACTTCGGTTTTGGATGGGGCATTGTGTAATCTTCACTGTTATCCTTAAAACGTTTCAGTAAACGTTGCACTGTTCTTAACTTCATTTTTGTTTTCCCACTGATATCTTAACCTAACTTAACCTGACCTATTCTACCCTAATTCATTTCGGGCGAAATACCCGTACACGCTTTGTTAAAGTAAAAGTTACGCTGATAAGATATACTTTAATAGAATTAGAAGAAAAATTAAAATAAATATTGAGACGAAATATCAGTCATAAGACGATCTTTGTTTACTAAATTGTAATTTATTATTTTGGATAATAATAAATTGTTTTACTGAACAAGTCAAGCCGTATTAGGCAGTTTTCCACCTAAACAAATTGAAAAATCTTAATTTAAGAATTTTGGTTCTTGATTTGCTTTAATATGCTGCGAAAATTGTTACGAATGTCTTTTCATTTGGAAAAAAATATATATATATAATATTTATAATTATTATATATAATAATATAATTCTATATATAATATATATACTATATATATATATGATTATATTATATATATATATTAATATATAGGATATAATAATATAATATATTATGTATTCTATATATTATATAATATATATATATCATTCTATTATATAATATATTTATATATATATAAATAATATATTATATATAATATTAATAGTTTATTATATATGGCTGCATAATGTCTCATTCTTTCAACACTATAATGATATCAGTTGTTGTTTCTGTACCAAATTGGGAGACGAAACCAGTCAGGCCACGCACCTCCCGACTCATAGTGCCAAGACGATGTACAATGCACCAGA
>JABUQX010118511.1:2500-15000 GCA_015478945.1 Trachelipus rathkii
GAGGTGCCATTCTTGTGGGGTTTCGCTAGCTTAAGGAATTCCTTATTAGAACCTTTTAATTTATTTTTATTTTTTTACAGTTGTTACACCGCCGCTCACGGGCAGAACCTATTCAAGGAGTGGGTGTTATTTGTTGAACCCCTCAAAAATCCATCTAACGCAAAATTACGCAGATGAGCACAGACGCAGCTTTTAAAAGTGAGGGAAATTAAATTTATAGGAAACCCAGATGATGGAAGAGAATTCCACAGAACAGAGGTGTGCAGGAAGAAAGAAGCACCGCAGCGATCCAGTCTGAGTTACTACCATCAACACAAAACTCATGTGCCGACACCGCACCCCCTTGGCTACAGGGCGTCGTAAAGGTGGTGGTACGCGAGTGGATAGTTTCCTCGAGCACTTGCCTCTACAGTAACTATAGAAAAGGGATAAAGCACCAACATCGCGCCGCAAATATTGCGAGGGTCAAGTGAACTAGAAGTACAGGACAGTTAATAAGTCTTTTGGCCTTTTGACTCTGACCCCTATCCAAAAGCCGGATGAAACCAGGGCCCCCCCCCCAGATATCCCCAGATATGAAAGCAGTACTCCATACAAGGGCGGATGAGACCCTTGTATAAGTGGAGTAACTGAGAAGAAGGAAAAAAAGTCTCGCAATCTAAACAGAACTCAGTTTCTTTGAGGCCGCCCTACAACCGTGTGTTTTGAGGTTTTCAAAACATTTTTTTGTTTTTTATGTTAAGGCAAGGATGTTTATATTGTCAACAGGAGGACGAGAGAACCGTCGAAAGAGATAGAAAAGTAAGAAGGTGTTAGAGAGGGAGATTTTGTAGAAGTTGGGTTTTAAGGAATTGAATTTCACAAGCCTGAGACGACCCAACCCTGAATCTATCCAGATAGCGAGAATAGAATCGGGAAAATTAAGACGAGAGGCAATTCTAAAGTAAAAGAGGGAGCAGAATGAAATGAGTGGAAGAATGAAGGGTCAAGTCATCGACATATGAAGGGATAAAGTTAGATGTTGCAGGTGAGAAGATAATTGATGAAAAGCAGGAATAAGTAGGAGATAAAACAGAAACCTTTGGAACACCACTATTGACAGAAAAGAAGTCGCCCCCATCACAACAGCCAACATTGGGCGATTTGAAAGAAAGCTAGCCATAAGTAAGCAAAGAGAAAGAAGGAAAGCCAAAGGAGGGGAGCTTGGAGAGCAGTGACGCCGTGCCATACCCCGGTCAAATGCTTTGATATGTCACGCGCCACCAACAAGTCCTTCCCGTAGTTCCACAGGGCGGAAAACCAATAAATCCGGTTAAATAGGACAGTATATCGCCAGTAGATCTCGAGCACCGAAGGCCGTACTGGTAATCAGAAAGAAGGAAAGAGATTCCAGATATCTAAGAAGTGAGAGTTGAGAAAGGTTTCAAAGATCTTAAATAGTTTCAAAGTGAGAGCTATAGGGCGATAGTTAAGAAGGTATCAGAGGCAGCATCATACTTTCGGCAATAGGTTGAGCACAATAATGCGCGCTTCCCAAACTGAGGGCAAAGTGGCTAGTATGAGGCATAGACAGAATATAGTTGAACGAGGGGTGGGGTCAGCACGAAGCACACTTCCTCAAAACTTGGAGAGGAATGCCATCCGGACCACCCACCTTCCTAACGTTCATAGATTTCAGGAGCTTCATGCACCCGATCAATGAAATGTACAGGTAAAGGCATAGGAACACCTGAATAAGGAGAAAGGAGGAGGAAGAGGAAATACCAGAATCGTCCAGGGTTGAATTAGAGGAAAATAGGAGGCCAAAGA
This sequence comes from Trachelipus rathkii, assembly GCA_015478945.1. Classification (NCBI taxonomy): domain Eukaryota; kingdom Metazoa; phylum Arthropoda; class Malacostraca; order Isopoda; family Trachelipodidae; genus Trachelipus; species Trachelipus rathkii. The sequence continues at coordinate 4,310 of JABUQX010118511.1, forward strand.
GATGGATTGGCCTTTTCAGTTGAGTATTAACAACAGACTCATCAGAGCGAATAAGAGGAGGAAAGGATGATTTGCAGAAGTTGTTAGAGATGTTATTTGGAACAAGAGGCCAAGATTTTATTTGTCTGTAGGAGACCAAGGAGGTCAGTCGCATTTTCGTTAATGAAAGTCGCTTGCTCGTCGAAGAGTATCCCCTGCAACGATTTCTAGCTGAATGAAAATGGGCAAGAGTGATAGGAGAACGAGAATTTTCCACACACGATAAGCATTGTCTCTAGCCTGAATGGCAGGGAACAAACACGATCGAACCATACAAGGATTTTGAGGAGAAAAAGATTTAGTCGAAGAAGGAATGAACCTGCTCATCCATTAAAATTAGCAGTTCCCACTTTTATCGGCAAATCTGAAGCTCTTAAGAGTCAAAGCAAGTCACTTCAATTATAGTTCGCGTAGAACAACGCAATGCCCCCAATCGCCCGATCAACAGTGCAGAAAAACGATAGGGCAGGATAGAGAGATGTTGGAGAGCAAGTATTAAAATTTAAGTAGATTATAAGGTTGTGGTCGATAATACCGATAGGAGCGAAGGGTGTGTAATTTTAAATAAGAGAGAAGGACTAGTGGTGAAAACATAGGTCAAGTGTGTTCAAGAATCTGGTTGGGACGATTCGAAATGTGTGTATGTTTATTTAATCAGTGCTCCAGATCGTTGAGAATACTGAATGAATCGGCTTCCTCCCAACTAAATCCAGTACGAGAGGAACCCACAATTCAGTTTTGTGTACCTTGGAAATCCCTAGATAGAGGACCTCAGTATTTGGATTTGAAGATATAACAGTCTCGTGAGAAGTAGTAAGGGAATCCAAAAAGGCATGAAAATCTGTTCTGTTAGGAGAACAGTAGCAGAAGCATAAAGAATATTGTAGTAGAAGGAAGAAAGATTTTAAGCCACAGAAACATCGAAGTTAGGAGATTCGAGATTCTCGGACGTGTTATAGGAATGTTTATATTTAAATAGGCACAAATACTCCACCCTTCTAACGGAAATTATAAAATAAGTTATAGTTGGGTATATTAAACGAGTTGAAGGATGAATTCTTAGCCCTGGGTCTCAGACAAGAGCATAAAATTAGGTTTAGAGCTAGAGAGGTAGTATTCCATGGATGGAGAGTTAGAGTGCAAGCCCATTGATGTTGGTAAGTCAAAAGAAAGGCACGCTGTGCAAATCCTGCTATCATAAACACGCATACGCACACGCAAATCCAAAAAAAAAAAAAAAAACAATAAAAAAAAAAAAAAAAAAAAACAGACAAACAAATCGACAAAAACCAAAGGAGAAATGGAGGAAAATTTTATTCGTACGCTAAAACCTAAATTTTAAACCGATAAAAACCCTATTTACAGAAAATATCTAAAATATGAATAATCCAGAAAGTTTTTAAAAACACTCACGCCCTCACACGCTCTCACGAAATTGCGTACAAAAAAAAAAAATACTATTGATCAACTAAAAAAGTAGATAATCTGTATAAAATTATAAAAAATGGCTTGTCAAATAGTAAATCTTTACGCTAAAGACCAGTTGGAGAAACGCTAAAAATCTAAGTTAAAAAAGGAAATCGAGAAAAAAAAACATAACTTGGTACTAGCTATCTATATCGAACTAGATTTTTTATTGAATCTAAAAGTTTCTCATAATTTTTCACCCAAAAAGTAAGAATTATCGGCTAAGTATCGGCCATTTTAACCGATACCGATACCGATACCATCAAAAATGGCCGATACTACCGATACTGATACCGATACCGATACTATCGGTACATCCCTAATATGTATACATATATATATATATATATATCTCGTCAATGTGTGGACCGACCGACTCCTGCAGCAAGGTTAGATACCTGTCCCCATCGACCGCGGGCTCCGTTAATAAAAAAACGGTCCTATGATGCCCAATGCTGAAATCACACACCACACAATTACCCCTGGTAGGTTTAAATGGTGTTCAGCTTTAACATGGGGATTTACATTACCCTAGTAAGTACAATTATGGCGATTAATCGAGCCATTTAATTTAAAGGTGGCCTCATCGCTCCAGACTAATTTGTGTGGAAACCCTGCATCTACTGCACATTTAGCCAGGTACCATTCAAAAAATTGAAGTCTCCTGTCCGGATCGTCTTCATTCAGAGCATGGAGTAGTCTTGGCATGTAGCATTTCCAGCGTAGACGCTTCAAGATGCGATGGACGCTATCTTTTGACATGTGTGCCTCCCGAGCCGTTTGTCGTAGAGATTTCTGTGGGGATTGGATGAGGGTTTCCTGTACCTGCTCTTCCTTTGCAGGGTTGGTGGATGTCCGTGGTCTTCAAGAACGTTTCTTGTTGAAGTGGTGAACAGTTCCATCTGCTTCAAATTTTCTCTGATGTGGGCAATGATCCGGTGCGTTGGTGGCGGTTTATCGAACTCCCTTCTGAATCGTCTTTGCATTTCCGTGGCGTTTCCGGTGGTCCAATAGCATTTAAGGACAAACTTTCTCTCTTCAAAGATAAGTTGATCTCCTTCCATTCTGTTACAGTAGTTACACCTGAAAAAACAAAAACAGTCAATGTATTAGCACATTTTTTGAGACACCCTGTATATATTAAGGAATGTCTTTTTCGCTGATTTCGGTAATGTCGGGATTCCGAGATAAAAATGTTCTTTTCCCGGGGTCCCGAGATTTCCCGGAATTTCCCGGGATTATTGTTGGTGGAATTAAAACTGAAAATTTCACAGCATTTTATTTATTCAAATATATATATATATATATATATATATATATATATATATAAAAATATTATAATAGTATATATCATATATATATATTATATATATATAATATATATATATATATATAATTATATTATATATATATATATATATATATAATATATTATAGCCTTTAAATAGAGTAGAAGTATATAATTATATAAATATTATATAATATATTTAATGTATTCATATAATATGTTTATTAAAAAAACTTTTATATATTCAATAATTTTATATATATACTATATATATATATATATATATATATATATATATATATATATATATATATAATATATATATAATTATATATATATTTATATATATAAAAAATATATATAAATATATATAAGATATATATATATGTGTTATATATTATGTATTATATATATAATATATATAATAATTTAATATATTATAATATATATTATATCTAATATATTTTACTTTATATATATATAATATATATATTATATATATATATATATATATATATATATATATATAAACTACAAAGTGAAACGAATTCAAAACTTACTTTTCAGAAACTTAACATGTTCTTTTTAAATCATGACAGACTAGTGACTAGACTGTTAAACAAAAATTTATTTCACTTTAGTTTATTTTGAGACTGATTTGGCAATTGACATGTAATATGAAGGTAAGAAACACAGGCAATTTACACTTTTATCGCTGAGTCTAGTTCTAAGTTTGGTTATAAATAGTCCTGCAGCCGAAAAGAACCTTTCAGCTTCTACACTTGTTGGTGGTATGGATTCGAGAGCGTCCATTAATTTTATTACATTTGTTGTTTTTTCACCAGTTGCCTCAAAGATTTCGAACTCCTTGGATATATTCTTTGCAAGTGATTGACCTTCAGCTTCATGTTGAGGGTCTTTAGAAACACATTCAGTTTGTTTTTTGATTTGACGAGCCAATTTCTCACAAAGCGTCTGCTGTCTTTCGCTCTCAGTGTCACCCTCTTCCTCGGAGTCGGAATGTGACGAATCAGATTGCGATGATTCAGAAGAGGAAAACCCAAAACGAGTTATTATTCGTTTTGCTGTAACCAATAAGGCTGACTTGCTTGGAAATGGTTGCAACTCGGTTTCTACTATTTTCCTATTTCTTCTATAATACGTTTCTCCACTTTTTATATACTTCAATAATCCACCCAAAGCCTTTTGCCTTCTCTAGTTTATCCTTAAAATTAGGGATTCCTGATTTTTTCTGGAAAAGATAGAATTTTACTCAGAAAGTTCCTGAATGATGAAATAAAAAACTCCCTCTGCAGTAAGAAGTGTCGCATCACGGCTGCAAGGGTTTTACGATCCTATTCCAACGGATTTCATCGCACGCACAAGGTCATTAAGAGCTGAGTATTCTGCTTCACATATTGGATTTTTCACATTATAGTCAATCAATGTTTTTACAATTTGTGATTTTAATTGTAAGAATCGTTCTAACATTAAAATAATGCACATCTTTATTGCTGGCGATCTCAAATTATGAAGAAATTATTTATCTTGGCAGCGCCCAATGTTCGCATATATATATATATATATATATATATATATATATATATATATATATATATATATATATATATATATATATATATATATATATATATATATATATTTATATATATAATAGTAAAAATATTATATAAATATATTATATATATATATATATATATATATATATATATATATATCACTATAAAGGTCCAAAAGAGGGCAATAAAAACATATTATTAATGTAACTAAAACCAATACTGTGGCTTCGAATTTCATCGAAATATAAAGGGGAGAAAACCAAAAAGAAAAAAAATTTTTCTCGAGACAGTTCATAATAACAATAAAGAATATCTAATTTCTCTACTTCCGGTTCATTGTACCTTCCATTTTACGATTTTCTTTATCATTCCTTATCAAATGTTTCTTTTTTTCTTATTTAGAGATATTTTTTATTATTATATACATATATATATATAAATTTCATTTTTTTAATGTTTTTTTTTTAACATTTTTCATTTTTTTTTCACTGGTTTCTTGATTCTTCAATATACTGAAGATCAGAGATGTACCGCATCCTTTTTGATGGATCACAAATGGAGCGGTTTTCTTCTATCATTGATATTAGGTCCTATTTTTAGCGGAAATAGAGCGGTTTTTTTTCTACCATTGATATTAGGTCCTATTTATAGCGGAATTCAGAGAGGGAGTGGCGAAATGTGGCTTTCATCATGTAAACACAATCAGAGATATAGGAAAAAGGTTACAAGATACAGGATTAAGGTAAAATATAGTGACAGATAGCTGACATAATAAACTATAATGCTCATCTGTGGTTTAAACTGTTCTCTCGGGAGATATATATATATATATATATATATATATATATATATATATATATATATATATATTAATTATTATATTATATATTATATTATAAATATATTATGATATATATATATATATTATATATATATATATATATATATATATATATATATATATATATATATATATATATATATATATATATATATATATATATAATATATGTGTGTGTGTTTATATATATATATCTATATATAATAATATATTATATATATCATATATATATAGTATAATTATTAATAATTATTATATATATATATATATTATAATATATATATGATATATAATATATATATATATAATAATTATATATATATAAATATATATATATTATATATATTATTAATATATATATACATATTATATATATATTATATCTATATATATATATATTATATATACTATAATATATATATAATATATAATAAATAATATATATTATATTATATATATTTAATATATATATATATATATTATATATTATATCTATATATATATATATATATATATATGTATAGTGGTGATACTTAATATAAAATATATATATATATATATAATATTATCATATATATTATATATATATATATTAGATTAGTATATAGGCTGGATAATATATATAATTATATATATAATATATACATATATATATATATAATATATAATTATATTATATATACTATATATATATATTATATATATAATATTATTTATATATATTAGTATAGTATATATATATATATATATATATACTAATAAAATATATACTATAGTAATATATATATATTATATACATATATTATATATACTAATATATTATATATAATATATAGTAATGATACTATGAGTATATACTACTACAATAATATATAGTATATATATATAGCTATATATATATTATATACGTATATAATATATATTATATTACGAATTATATATTCAGCTATTCCAATTATAGTTAGCGTATATATATATATATAATATAGATATATATTATATGAGTATATATATTTATATATATTATATATATTATATAATATATAATAATATATATAAGAGAGAAAAGTTTCACCAGAGATGAGCATTATAGTTCATATGATATATATATATATATATATAATATAGTATATATAATAGAATGATATATTATTATATATATATATTATATATTATATAAATATACTATATATATAATAGTATATATATTATAATTATATATATAATATATATATATAAATATATTTATAGATATATATATAGTATATATATATATATATATATAGGTATATATATATATATATAATTTATAAATATATATATATATATATATATATATATATATATATATATAATATAATATATATAGGAGCATGAGCAGCTCTTTAACAAAACATAAACTTATAAAACTTCCGGCACTAGAAATTCAAAAATCCAAATTAGTGATCAGAAGAAATCAAAGATATTTTCACTGTTGAAGCGAGGTGATTCCGACAAGATCTAAGGAAAGTGATAGTAAAAAAGTATTGATATCAAAGCAGGTAAGATGGCTCACTTGAGCTAAGTAATGGCGGCACACTCAACACTGATATGGTTAACCGAAAGCTAAAATTGTTGACGTAAAAACCGACCATAACGGTGGAGTCTGTTTTGTCACAAAGCAGTAGTGCGTCAGATTAGTTTGGTGGATGCGTAAACGCGCCAAGACAAGCTCCTGGTGGCAACTCTTCCTGTACGAAGTTGATCAGTTCTTGAGGAGAGGTTTGACGCTTGTCACCGTGAATAGTCCCTCAAGTCAAATATACTGCTAGTATGATAAATCTCTGACGAAGACATGAGTTAAAGTCAGAAGCAATGATAACCTTGTCTTGCAACTATCAGGAGGTGTCTCCCTCCCATCACAATGTGAATTGCTACTTGATGATATGCTATACCAGCCCGTTTATTATCTGCAATGCTGATGTGGAAGGGAAACCAGCAGAATGTTGTAATTTTCCTCATATGTAAGAGACACATAAACCTCTGGACGGCAGATGCTAGAAGAGCATTCTTGGAACAGAGAATATAATCTAAGTGTCATTCACTGTAAGGTCAAAAATACTATCCACTGCCATAAACAAAACCACCAATTAGGCCGTAAATTTGAACGATCAGGGATGGAGGGTGCCACATACAGTGAATTCCGGGAAGACGGCTGAAGCTTTGACCCGTCTTTCCAACTAAGATCCCTCAGTGCAACCAGGAGTTTAATTGCAATGAAATCATGGTTGGAAGCGAGTGAAGCACTCATAAGAGTCGTGCTTACTACTGGTTTAATTAGGGAGAAAACTCTCATGAGTGGAGAAACTCTCATGAATAAAAGAGTCAAAGCTGAGAGGGTTGGGGTCTGGATGCGAGGAAACAGGGAGCACATAAGTAGTTCTCTCCATAAGGACAGGGGCATGGCACCAGCTTCCACCTCTAGACTCTCTTTTGGAGACGATCGAAATGCTCCTATTGCGATTAGCAGACCTTCATTTTGAATGGAATCGATTACCTCGCTTACATTGCATTTTTACCGTAGCAGCATAACTTTCGTCTTGCACCATGAGATTACACAATTGATGGCTAGTTGGGGTTGATGTAATAACATGGAATTTTAGCCCCAGAGATGTAAAACGCTAGGTCATCAACGTATAGTTAGCATCGGATTGAGTCCGAGATATTGGCAACCACGCCATTAATTCCAATCGCAAAAAAGCAAAACACTGAGCACACTACCATTGCTGGATACCTCCATTCACCCATGTATAGAAGATGTCGTTAAGGAAAGTTCGAACCGAAGAAATCTCTAAAAGATCTTTTGACATTCAGTGATCAAAGGAAGAGAGAAGCTGTCCCCTAAAATCAAAGAAGTGAATAATTAATAAAGTTCTGTTTCTATGGAGTATGTAAAATCTTTCAAGATAAAACAAAATACTGCTTAAAATCATCTAGTGATACAAAGGCTTCACGAATTATCATAGATTAAACGCAGGAGAGAATCTGTAGAGAAGCAAAAGCTTTACAGACAGAAACTGATGGGTCGGAATAAAGGAGTGGATAGGTGCTCAGCGATTGGCAGGATGGCGGATGTCACCATTTCTTCTTTCAATCAACTACACGTGTGACTTGTCAATAATACTAGTTGTGGTGATTTGTAGATGCTTGGTTTTACCAGTTGTTTAATGGGATGTATGTAGACTCTAAACAGCATGGAATGGGGGGGGAAGGTACCTCCACCCATATTACCCCATTGTACAAGCTAAGTAAAAATGGTATACTGTCGATTGGAAATGACAGTTCATTTTGAAAAGACATTCTCATTCAAGCCAGGTAACAAGCCTAATTTGCTCCTGTAATTCCGCCTTGTTTAAAAATGGGAATTGCAATTTGTATAGATCTTACATGTGGAAAGGGGGTCAGGGTGAGCTCAGTTTCTAGTAAAAGTACTGTTCAAAAGGCCTCCAAATATCGGGATGCGCTAGAGCAAGAAGCATGGTGGTAACCCAATTCACCGGCAACCACCCCTGGGGCGGAGTGATGTCTGATGTGCTTGCGGTCAAATGAATAAAATTGCAGTATGAAGTCCTTGTGGTGCTTTCAGTTGAATAAATCTTTACGTAAAAAAACCTTGTAAGCAGATGATATGTAGCGGAGAAAGTAGCTCTAGTAAAACATAAATTCTGTGAAAATATAGTCTTGTTATAGTCCGAGATTTTATCAAACGTGATCGTGCTCGACTGCTTTAAAGAAATAGAAATTGAGGTTGTGTTTATAGGGTATTTCTATAACCTTTATACAGTTTTTTCGGTTTTCTCTGCTACTCGGCACAATTTAAACTCACCAAGGGAGTTGCGATCATGAACAAACCTGAATGAGCGGGGATTGTGTTCATTGTGGTTGCCTCTAGAATTTTCTCCTCAAATATTGTACAATGCTTGGGTGGAAAATAAAGCAATGTTGCTTGCTGAAAATATTGGTTAGAATTGCGAACGGTTCATACTCTAGGGAAGAATTCAGTTGCTCAAAAAAGTAACCTTACTTATAAAGAAAGTTTTGAATAAAGAAATAAATATTTAGGGATATCATTAAAATTCACCTATACCTATAAGGTAAGTTTTGAGTATAAATAATATATACTCTATTATTATATATTATATTATTATTCTACAGTTGTCACCACTCACTCAGGGGCAGAACTCTTAATAATCGTTATAAATCATTATATATATTATATATATATATACTATTATATATATATATATATATTATATATATATGTATAATAGTATTGATATTAATAATAATAATATAATTATATTTATATATAAAATATATATAGACTAATTATATATATATATATATATATATATATAATTTATATAGATCAAAATATTCCGGAGGCATCCATCGTATAGGGACTGGTTTATTTGGTCCTGGAGAAATAAAGAAGTTATATTAATGCGAGATTGTTAAATTATCTGAATAAATCGGCCAATTTTATTAATCTCGATCTTAAACAAAGACATAAAGTGGGAAGGTAAAAGAATTACTGCCTTCTCGGATGTATAACCAAAACGTTGTTGACAAAATATGAGAGACAAATGCTGCTCGGATGCTTTACGACTGAGCTTCCCCAACCAAAAAAGTTTGAGTCTAAGAACTAGATTCTAAACAGCATTCTTAGTTCCCTTCAAGGCGAAAATCACCAGGTGTCCAGCCTGTCTTATTCCTCGTTCTTAATAATATGTAGTTGTATACTCATTGCAATTAATTCGCCAATTTATTATTTAGATCTTAAACAAAGAACATAAAGTGGGAAGGTAAAGGAATTTACTTGCCTCTACGGGACTTGAAACACGAGTGATTGCGACAATGGAATGTGACCAATATTGCTTCGATGACTTTACGAACTGAGCATTCCTCCACCATTTCGCAACACGCGTGGTTCAATCCCGGAGGAAAGGCAGTAATTCTTTACCCTCCCACTTTACGTTCTTTGTTTAAGATCTAAATAATTAAATATGCGATTATGAATTATTTAACCAACTACATATTATTAAAATAGAGGATAGGACACGGCTGGCACCGGTGATTTGTCTCAGCCATTTGGAAGAGGAACTTCGATTGCTTAAAAACTGTTCTTGAACTCAAACTTTTTTTGGGTGAGGGAAGTCTCGCAGTCGTTTAAGACACCTCGAACATATTGTCCTCAATTTCGCAACTAACTCTGGTGGGTCAATCCGGCCGCTATTAACGCACCAATTTCCTTTATACAGTTTTTTCAATGGAGTGGTGACTAAACACTTTCGTTGATATTATAGAGAAAGTAGAAGTAATTTCTTTTACTTCCCACTTTTTATGTTCTTCGTTTAATATCTATATAATCATTATAGTATATTTATATATATATATATATATTATATATATCATTTAATATTAATATATATAATAT
>JABUQX010118511.1:17500-20000 GCA_015478945.1 Trachelipus rathkii
GTTTTTTACTAGTTTCTATAGCTTTATACACCTTTCAATTTTAACCTTTCATTATTTCATTTGAAGATGCGTTCAAATATGAATTCCTAGCTCGTGAGATTAATGGTAATTTCATCGGAGCCAAAGAAGCTGTAGAGTCGTCATCATTTTTTTAGGATCCCTTAATCTCATGTGTACTCTGTTGACTCAATATTATATATGATACTTATTTGCATATGTAGATCATGAGTTATCATCACTGTTGAATCAAGTCCCATGTCTTCTCATTTAAAGTTCGTCAGATTCATCTTCAGTATATTTATTATAAAATCTTTTAATTCTGTAAAATAATAAATATTCCGCTTCAATTTAATCCGCAGGAAAAGCGCGGATCGATCTTTAATCAATTGCGGATGCTCGCGGATGCGGATGCTTACCTTCAATCACTAATATATATATATATATATATATATAATATACTACATATTATTATATATAATATATAATATATTATATAATTAATATATATATTATATATATATTATATATAATATATATTATAATATATTAATATATAATTAATTAATAATTATATATATATATATATTAATATATTATAATATATTATATATTAATATAATAAAAATATATATCTTTAACATTTTCCCTTCTATTATTTATGAATAATCAAGATTGATAAATAATATGGATGAAAATTTTTTCTTCAGGATAGCAAGTATCTATATATATATATTAATATATATATAATAAATATATATATATATAATATTATATATATATATATATGACGAACTCTCTAATCAAATCTGACGAAAAAAAGGATTAAATTGCACCCTTAACCCTAAATCGATTATTCTTTAAACTTGTATATATAAAGTTAATCTTAGCAGAAAAACATCTGAAAATTTGAGAACCCAACTTTGAAATTATTTTTGGGTGTAGTTATTACAAAGAGTCAGGAAGACCCATTTGAGGAATGGGGACTTTATAAGCATTAACATGTCTGCTTTCTTCTAAATAATAATAATATATATATATATATAGATATATATATATATAATATATTATTATATATATATATAATAAATATATAATAATATGTAATATATATTATATATATTATATTAAATTATATATATAATTATATTATTATATAGAATAATAATTATTATTTTTATTAATTTATACTAATAAGTTGTATTAAACATATATATATATATATATCTATATATATTGTATATATATCTATATATTATGTATATAAATATATATAAACTATTTATTAGTATTATTATATAATATAATATATATTATGATATATATACTATATTATAGTATATAATATATATTTATATATATATATATATATATATATTATATAGTTATATATTAGTTATTTTTTAATAAATATATATTAATATATATGCTTATATATAAAACTAATATTAGTATAATATATTAGTATATATATATATATATATATAATATATATATATATGGTATAGATATAATATATATATATATTATATAGTAATATATAGTATATATTATATATTATATTTATATGTTATTTAATTTTCATACTATAACTATTATAGTATTTATATTAGTATTATTAGTAAGACTTTAATTTGAAATTATGATAAAATATAAATCATTATATATAATATATTATATGTTATCTAGTCTATAACTATAATTATATAATAAGTATGTATATATATATATATAATATATATATATTGTATTATTATAGATATATATATACTTATAATAAATTATAGATAAAAAGCCTCTATGTATAAATGGGTTTGGGATAGGAGAAGGAAAGTGGGAGGAATATAGAGGGGTTAAAGTGGAAAAAGAAGGCGGTGGAGAGGGCGAAGAGAAATGCAAATAATGAAGGGTGTAGAAAAGTGACAGAAAATTTGAAACAGGAGCAAAAAATTTCTGGAAAAAGTAAATAAAAAAGAAAGAAGAGGAGGGTTAGGGGAGAGGGTTAAGGGAGGGAAGGGGAATGGATAGGAGGGATAGGGTGAGGAAAAGATGTGGGGAATATTTTAGAGGATTATTGAATGAATTGGGTGGAGAGATGAGGAGGTTTTTCAAGAGGTGAGGATGGGAGTTGAAGAGGGACGGGAAGGTGAGAATATGGAAATACCAAATGGAAGAAATTATTACGGGCTGTTAACTAAAGGAAAAAAAAGGAAAGTCCACAGGTGTCTAGATGGTGTGAGTATGGAAATGTTACAAATGGGAGGCAGTGGGGTGGAGGAATGGCTGTACAGTTTATATAATTTAGTTGGAGGAGGGGAGAGGTTCCATAGGATTGGGAGGGGTGTTTGGTTCCCCTGTATAAAGGGAAAGGGGTTAGGATGGAGTGTTGGAATTATAGAGGTATTTGTCTTTGAGTGTGTAGTAGGGAAAGTGTATGGGAGAATACTAATTGGGGGGGTGAGAGATTTAACGGAAGAGAGAATGGGGGAGGAAGCAAGGCAGC
>JABUQX010118511.1:25000-33026 GCA_015478945.1 Trachelipus rathkii
AAAATCACATAAATAATAAATCAAATATAAAGTAAATAAAATATAAATTTATAATATAATAGTTTTTATGTCTTTTTATAGATAGAATCGTGACTTTATTTTTGAGATTTGCCCTTTTTCTTTTACTTTAATCTAATCTCTTGCTACATAGAGTTAAGGATTGAATTTTAAATTTATTATACGACTTTATTTTCACATTATTATTTATTATGTCAATTGATTTACCTTGCATCTTTTTCGTCATTTAATATTAGTGGATCAGATAGGAATTAGGAACAATATGCTTCTTTTGCAGCATATACCATTTTATCTTTTAGAGAAAGACAATATAAAAATTATACAGTACCTCATAAAGACTTTTATGTATCTATCTTTATTAACACAAATTATTTAATATTTTAAATTTAGAAAATTTTCTTTATTTTGTATAATGATGTAATAATTAAAATATATATATATATATATATATATATATTATATATATATATATATATAAATAAAAAAAATATATTATTATATAGTAATATATATAGTTGGATACCCTGCATGGGGCTACATGAGTATACTATAGTACAGCCATTCCGGACACCGATGTGCCGCCGCAGATCATCCCAGCCAAGAACCTACCTGAGGCTTTTTTGGCACCGTAATTTTTGCCACCCCTTCTTCGTAGGGGTGTGCCATCCGGATGTGGAGCATCGCGTCGTACGTGTCACCCTCCTATTTTGCCCCCCCCCCCACCCCCTAATTTTTGAGAACCCCCTTTTTTGAATATTTGACCTTTTGTATTCTACGGTCCATTTTTTGAGAACCCTAATTTTTTGAGAACCCTCTTTTTTTTTTCTTCAGATACGTTAGTTAGTTTTGTTTGGGGATGTGTAGTTTTATTTTGTTCGATGTCTTTCATTGAGCCTTTATTATAGAAGCGGTGGTCAACCTTGTGACCTTGCTCGTGTCCGTCCATTTGTTTTACTATTGCGTTTTGTTAAATTTATTTTCATCGTCGGAATGAATCGCAAATTCATCGTCGCGCTCGTCGGGTTTTTTAACAAGTTCCGCAGTCGTCGCGTTTTTTAACAAGTTCCGAAGTCGCCTCCATTGTCCCGATTCGCCTTAGCAAAGCGACTAGTTGATATGATCGGGGATTAACCCTCATTTACGTAGCATAAGAAGCATCGCTCTCAAAGAACCGTTAATGTAGAAAGAAACCAATAGCTAAAGGTGGTTACTCATACGTTTTACGTTGTAATTATTATTATTTTAACTTGAACAACGAGAATTATGCGTTTAGTATTATTTTTTACTTTAATACTTTTTTAATTTATAAATTTTTTTAAAAATTGTATGTAAGAAGAAAAAGCCAGAGTAGCTGTTATATAATCATTTATTTTACTACAATGATATTAAAATTTTAATTAAAAACATTAAACATTACCATATTACACTTTAAAACAGTAAATCAGTAAATGAAATTTAACCGGTTCACCAATCACCTACTGGGAATAGAAGGCTGCGTGCATAAAGCTTTCCTGCTTAATCTTGTTTTTACTGATTAACTCATGTTCTTTACTGTTTTAACTTCATATGTTTACTGCTTTTAACTATGTTTTTACTGTTTTAAACTCAATATGTTTTACTGCTTTAACTCATGTTTACTGCTTTAACTCTAGTTTTACTGCTTTTACTCATATATTTATAACATTACATACCTTAAGCAGTAAATCAGTAAATCATAGGGTGTTACTAAGGAGTAGTATGCTTTATTGTTTACTGCTTACTGCTTTTAACCGCGTCTGCGTTTACGTGCGTCTTAACTCTCTGCTTTATGTTTTAACTCATGTTTTCTGCTTTTACACTCACTGTATTTACTGTTTTAATGGTCATTGCTTTACTGTATTTAACTCATATTATTTTAACCATTATGTTTTTTTTTATTTTAATACTTTTTATTTATGAGTATTATTTTTATTTAATTTTGTACTTAATTTTTTTTATTTATTTATTCATTACTATTTTAATCTTTATGCCATTATACTTGCATGATCTTTTATTTAACAACACACACACACACACACACACACCACACCACCACACACACACACACACACACACACACACACACACACACAATCGACAATGACTTTACAATCATGTTACGCATTAAATAGATGTAATCAAAATAAAATCAATAAATGGCAACCCAAATAAATAAAATCAATAATTTGGCAACACAGATAAATAAAATAGAAAATAAATGGCAACACAGATAATAAAAAAAAAAGAGGTAATGAACAGTTAATTTCAAAAAATATTTTATTTAGCAATATATACATATTTCAAATTATAATTGAAATTAAATATAACATATATCAAAATTATACATTAATTAACACATGGAATTTACGTTCCATATATCCCTGTGCATACAAGTGGCGGGCACTCCTAGGAACAAGATTCCGTTATTTGATGATATGAGCAAAACCTTTAATACCGTGATTTAAATACATTTCCTAGTTATATCGGCCCGCATTTCTATAATCAGAAACACTTAACTTCTCAAGTGTAATGATTTTCGGTATTTACATGTGGTGGCATGTAGGTCATCTAGTTATGGATATCTTTGTTAAGTGAAGATTCACCATCTCACTCATCATTTGAACCGTAACGGCATAAATGCTAGTTACTGTCTGAGCCCTGATCCATATTGAGAAGTGATTGTTCGTCTGTTTGAGATGACCAACCACTGCCCCGTTCTTAGTTTTTTTTCGACATCCCTTACATTCATTATATCGGAAGTTAATCTTACGCACTATGCCTTGGGAAGTTTAACTATGTGTTCGGATGTCCTTGTGGTTAACAAAGTGAGATCCTTTTGCTTTAAGATGTAAGCTAACTTTGATCATTTCTTCTTTTATTGCGATGGCGTAGGAAGGTTATAAGAGGCCAGGTGACACAACAAACTATCAAGCCTATTCTCCAGGCCTATAGTTATAGCATCCGTCAGTCCTAAGAATTTTCAGTATCAGGAATTATATTGACCTCTCACGCGCTGTGAAGATGTCACAACTGTCATGGAAGGTTTTCTCTAGTCAAAGTACGCGTGACTAGTGAATCGAGGAATTATATTAGTTCCACCCGCATAAGCGGTGAGGTAAAGGATGCGACAGCTGCACATTCGTGGCCTTTGCTGTTTTATTAGTGGAAGGCAGTGTGTTGACTTCAACATAGATGTTTTATCATCCGCTACAATGATATTTCTCACCTCAAGATCAGCTCTCTTCATTAATTCCCAGACTTGGGCGTAGCTCGTGCAGATGATGTCTTCATTCTTTGGAATAAACGTTGACGCTATTTTTTCCCCGATAATGACAGTTTGCGGTAGTATTAGCTATATAACGCATTCCAGGATTTGTTACTTCTGTAAGTATTTGTTCTGATGATCACACGAGTGTTACACCCCTCAATGGTCCTTGAAATCTTGCAGTATGAAGAATCTTCTTCACAGACTTTATGTCGGTAATATTTACCATCCACTTAGTCCCCGAAGCCTCCGTTCTTCTATTTCAATGAGAATTTTTGACGTATTCCCCAAAGATGTCATTTTTGATAGGTTTAAATTTCCAATTTGTCATGGATAATCATTTTTATCTCCATGCCTTTTCTTTTACAATCTAAATCAACATCTGAGACTGCAGAGTATTACACCTCTTTTTAATCTGATACGTTGGTTGTACCGAAGTCTCATTTGCCTTCATAGCCCACATGACGCTGCATCGTTCTACAAAGTGGAAATATATACGGAAATGTGTCATGTCGTGCAGGAGAACAGGAGTGTACAGCGGTCTTATGGAAGTATATCACGCGAACGATACGAGAGACCGAAATATGTATTCATTCTTTTGATAACGAACTTTTCTATAGAAGAAGATCCTTAGCCTACTAGTTTCCAGTAGGCATACTGCTGGAAAAAGGTCTTGTTTCTGTTACTAAAAGGTCGTGTACAATGATGTGAAGTCTAGATACTTCAATTGAACTCCTTCCTGTGGTGTGGATGAGTAAATTAGAACGTAAGGGGTTCATGTACGTCCCCCCGGTACAAGGCTTCTGCATACGATACCTGACCTCTAGTGTGTCTCATTTGCAAGCTTCATTTCCGATTGACTGAACGTATCATTTGCCTAGCGTCTTTCTCTGTTCGTGTTTCATCGTTGTTGTTTACAATGCTGACCTCACACTCTTTTTTCATTTTCGTCCATTCGCATTCCCATATTCTAATTACTTCATAACCCTTGTGACTTGTAATCCGCTTCTTGTCTCATATGCTTTATGTATGCGCATACAAGAACTGTGACACATCGCCATTTAGAGTATTTTTCTTAAAAACCTTTCACATGCTTTGAGATTGCCATGCCAGATCATCATTCCGTGGAAGAGAGCTAAGGGACTTATCTTCTTCATAGCTGTACCAGGTGGTTAGAGGTTGGTCGGCTGATTATTTCAAGTTTCTAGCGTTATTTTCATTTAATCGTATGTGTAGTTGACGATGAAGCTAAGAAACTCATTAATGATCTAAATGGGCACGTTAGTTTCGTTGGGATATTTCAACGTAGCGTCAGCGTTTTAGATACCTATTTTTGATTTTAATATTTACGTCGCCTCCATTTCCTTGCATGGTGATACGCCGTCCTACATTCTAGCGTATTCCATTCACACCGTCATACGTAAGTAGTTTTGATCATCAGTACTCCTATATGAGCCTAAATAAAGCATTATATACCATGAAAGATTAATGCAGCAATGTTAGAATAGATACAATCAAGTAGGCAATACTAACTTTTATGGTCCTTAAGGATAGATACCCCTGGAAATTTCTCGATTGACGGGATTGAGCGAAGAATATTAAATCTTGTACACAGTATGCTGTACACTCCTTCAAAGTCGTAGTCCTTATCGTTAAATGTTTGATACCAACGTTCAAAATCGGCCTTTTCACTGTCGGTCATGCGATGTGTCTCAAAAGCCTCCTTATCCGGAATTTCACCCTTGTAATTTATATTCTCGAGGGAAACGAAAACGGCTAAGGAAAGAAATCCTTTAGAAAGCTACCTGTAAATGCCATGCACTTGAGGTAGTTTTGTTCAAGGCACAAGATAAACGATTAACGTGTCCTTTAAACTGGGATGTTTGAATTAGCTGTCTAGTTATTCTTTGGTTCACGCTTCACAGGGTTGGACGATATGAATGAACGTAGGTCTGGCCAACAGTTTGCTGTAAACAAACTGATGGAACTTACCTCCATTATGAGCTGCAACTACTAATATATTAACATTTCTTATTGTTTTCAGCAAATTGAATATATAGTTGGAAATTAGATCCACAGGACCACTTCTCATATTTTCTGTTGCTTCCAAATTCTAGTTTGAATAATTTCAGTTTTTCGAAACCCGTTCCGCAAGTCTCACACGGCGAAGAATTGTCTAGCTCCTGCTCACCGCAGTTATTGCATACTAGCATACTCACTAGAATATAGGGGAGCATATCTGTTTTTATGCGTCCTCCTTCCTCTTCACGATTATTATGATTATAGGTTTCGATGTCATAATAGAAGGTAAAGGTTGGCTTACGCTTGGCGAAAGCATCATCTGTTGGTACCTTGATTTTCTTCATGAAACATTGGTGATTTTCGCCTTCTATTCCATACTTCTCTCTGCATATCCCACACTGAATATGCATGCAGTCATGTTTGGTGGTCGCCCCCTTTATCAGCTATCTCACTGTCGCATAATTCACATACTTTAAGGTATTTGCATGTGAGGCCTTTAATTGCAATTCAAGACAGATCCTATTATAAGAAGTTACGATCAGTCATCACAGTGTAAAAAGGTAGCTGTATCGCCCGCAAAAGCTACATTTATTAAGTTAAGCATTGTCCGCACCTGTATTCAGTACACTCGTTTTGTAAATGATTAATTAAATGGTCAGTGAAGCTATAACATAGATGACAAAAAACTGGTCCCGTGATATTCTTAGGTTCTACACTACCTAGAGCTATCTTGATGGAAATCTTCCGGGGAAGGAATAATAATGGTTTCTTCTGGATCATAGCCTATTACTTTTATATACAAAAAAAGAGGTAATTTTAATTGTTCGTGCGGTTTAAATATTATCTCGAGTTTACCGTCCTTATCTTTTGGTGGTAAAAACAATATTAGTCCTACATACATATGTTTTCCTCTATATCTGTAAAAGAAAATCGTCACCTTTAGTTAACATAATCGAACCGCTCGCTGATCTTATACCTATTTGTATGTAGAATCATTAGTTTTAAATGTCTTTATATTTTAGCGCGGTTTGCTTATTTGAGGTATCACTGATATTGGGAGTTTATAACAGGCAGCCTTATTTAGCCCCTGAACCCAACACTCCCACACTTGGTTTGTTATTTCCCTCTATTCTGTGTATATATACTCAAGTGACTGCACTTATTGATGTCAGGGGTGTATAATAGTTTACGTAACAATTTAAGAAGGGTCTATTGGTCCTCTGTGTATTCCCTCCTGGATTTATGACAATTGAACATCATCTAGATTGGAGATCGTCCAGCATGGCCATGATCTCAGTCTGAAAGTATGTTCTATGTATAGCGTCGACAGAGTAACTGGCGCGAATAGATTTTGGTCGATGTTATTCTTCTTACATTGAGGAATAATTCCGATTTGATATCGATACTTGTATCCTACTCGACTCTAGATAAAAATAAATCTTCTTGACAGCGCAATGTATTTTAGAGGTTCTATTAATAATTTATTCTCACCAAATTAATGATCAATAATAGTTCTGTGCGTTAAGGCTCAATTGTTCTCTTTTTTGACTCACGCTGGTGTTTAAATATACTTGTGACTTAACTGAGAACATACTTCGTTCGTCAAGATTCTCTCGCGTATTTCCCACGCTCACACCAGATAGTCTAAAAATTCTGTTATGAATGTTCTCGACATCTGTAATCCTCTTGAAGCGTGGTCTTCCTTTAAAATTCAGTATTCTATTTTTGATGTTATCTATAATTCCTCACATGTGGATATTTACGCGTTTTAGATCTACAGTCTTTTCACTATTTGGCATATTTTGAATAATTCCACTTGCTCGTTATAAACTTTTCTAAAATCGTCTCATCGTCGAAGATACAATAGGTGCTGTAGTTTGGTTTTCAAATACTTACCTACTCCTACCCTCCCTCACTAATTCTGTCTGTTGAGATACACCTTCTCATTACTTGTGGACTTAGGTACGCTGTCAAAAACATATATACGCATGCACGTCATTCAGCGAATTCTCATCCTTAGGTATGTCTGCGGCTTTTCTTGTTATTTGTCCTTCTTTTTGTGGTATTATAAAGAATTTAGAATTTCTTCATGAATAATACTCATAATTGCATGTATATAATACAGATTCGTAGTCTCATGTTAACAATTATTTTGTTCCTTGGCTTTTAAACATTTACTAGACGTTTATAATACTTTTACTAAGTTAAATATGTTGGGTCCTTTATTGTGACCTTGTCTTTTTAATAATTTTGACATAGACTTATATATATACAGTATATATTATAATGTTGGGTCCTTTATTTAGTGACCTTTTAGTGACTTTATTAATACTAATTATACATTATGAGCGTTACATTAATTTGTTATTGAGTACCTTTATTTACATTGCATTTCTAGAAACAATTTTAACATGACCTTACTATTATTAGTTGGGTCCTTATTAATATGGCCTTTGGCTTTTTAAACATTTACTAATGACCTTATACATTATTGATTTGATATGGATCTATCATCTAAAAAGTCACTATGAAAATAAAATATTTTAAATTACATTTAGACACCTTGACTGTAGTTTCACAAATAGCATTCTTTACTCTGTATTTAAAAAAATTAATAAGATATTAAATGCTATATATATATGAATAATTAGATTGTAACTTACCGAGATAGATCTCCGATATATTTATGTGGTGGATTATCGT
>JABUQX010118512.1:0-5000 GCA_015478945.1 Trachelipus rathkii
TGGACAAGCAGGATGAGCAGTGTATGTATTGTGTTTTTCTTTTTTCTCCTTATTTATAGCGTTCCATAACACTCTGTTGTGTAGAACCTTAGAATCGTCTGCATATTTGCATATTCATATTGCATATTCAATCCTGACTCTTTGTCTTTTTTTTATTTTAAACTCTTGCAGTCAACATCTTTCCTCCATGTATTCCTGTTGAGATTCTTACTTCCTGACTTTATCAACAGCTCACAGATACGTTCCTCGTTGCACTAACCACAACAAAAGCTTCTGCTTTATTTGTGTCCGGATTTGTTCCATTTCATCATGCTCACGCTTCAAAATGCTGTTTTATTTACAGAACGCTCTAAATATTTTCCCCTTACCCTTGTTTCATTCCAACATTTAATTCTTTATTTCTATATTGCTATCAATATATTCTGATCATTCCTCTATATTTTCATTTTCCACTTACCTGCTAAATTTTCATTTCCCATTCCTACATATTCAAACGCTCCCAATTACCCTAATTATAATAATCAGTTGTATAATATAATAAATATAAAAATAAATATATAATATAGATTTATAGATCTCTGTATTAATTTACCAGACTCAAGCCTTGATACATCAGATTTAACATCCACCACTACAAGAGATATTTATACCCCATCTAGGGTCCTTATTCCCACAACATCAATAAGACATAGTTCTATCCGAAATGAGGTCTTTCTATCTATACTCTATATTAATTATGCAAAATTAAATATCATTACTCATTCCACTTCAGATACCGTCTCTACTAGAATTTACACCCAACTTCTCATTTGTACACTAAATGAATATTCTGTGATATATCTAACCCAAGTAAAATATCACGTGTCACACATCCCCTCTTTCCTCCAACAGATAACGACTAATCACCAAATTTTATTGCTCAAATATGATTTGGTGGTGGCTTTTAGCAGCGCCGCAAAAAAAGGGGGAGATCAAGTTTTACTTTAATATTCCATATATAACTATCTACCATACTCCATAATCACCTATAATTATATAATATATATTATATACCAATTATATATGCCCTTTTCTGATCTCCTAACCATACCATATTAGATCGCTACGCATAACAATTAGCAATTTCGAAGCCACCTACTTACTATAATACCCATCTAACCCATCAATCCAGATTTAATCCGCTATGAAAGTTTGCACTATATCACTACAACATCACCATTCACTATGAATTGGCCATTATATTAGCATTAATACTAAACTAAGCGTATTACTACCTGACGCTCTTTAAATTATTTAAATTTACTTATTAATAATTCTTAATTGCTATTACACACAACAAATCCAACCCAATTAAGTCTGTCCACATGTCAACTTTAAAACATGAAAATTCGCAACTCCTTCTCTTGGCCTCAACGTTCCTCGTCCACTCCAGCACTAACACACACAGTTTATCCACACACTATTTAAATCACACTTATACATATATATAATAAGCTAGACTCATCTCACAATTTCTATTCCTTTCACTTTATGTCTCAGTCAACAGCGTAGCAAAATTCAAATTTAAATCTTTTACCTTAAATACATCCATTAGTAACCTCATCTTCACTCTTTTCCTATCGACATTTATTCCCTCAAGACCTATTCCATGATTCAACGAACGATATCCTTAAACAATTTGCCGAAAGATTATATGTCGCTTGCGGCGATCATGACCATGTCCGAGGCCTGCATAGCACCTACCTAGCATGAAGATAAAAGTCTGGTAATGATTGTGGTACTAGTGATTAACTCCAACTACCAAAACCTATATATATCGATCCTTCTAGTTCCGCCCTCTACACACGCAGAATAATACGTGATTGATGTGAGCAACTATATCTTTTTTCTCACGTACCCACATATGGGATTAATAGTGTAAATTATAGTTATGTATAGAGATTGATTGTTTATAGTGAAATAGAGGAACGGATTTATGTATATATAGATACTCAGCAAAAGAGTAAAGGTCAGATACATTGGTACTCTATGGGACTAATTGAAAATGATTCAATGCGGAATATACCACTATCTATTCATACCATAATAATAGACCCTGTAATATGGGAGGTAACTTTCCGCTCGCTTCGCCTAGTGGAATCTCAGCGTATCTTGCCCGTCGAGTGCGCTCTGGTGTTTATTCTTCTCTCGTCTTAAAAAATCACAATCAATCTATATATTCTATATACTATCTATATCATCTCTCTACTCTCTACTATCTCTCTATTATCTATTATCTCTATCTATCTCTATCTCTCTATCTATCTCTCTCTCTCTATCTCTCCATCTCTCTTTTGTTTCTCTCTCTTCATATATATATATATATAATATATTATATAATATATTATATATATATATTATATATATATATATAATATATATATTTAATATATTAATTATAATATATTAATTTATTCCCATTATAAATTATATAACAATACGAAAACCTGTAGTTGTGGTAGTGTGTCTATGGATATACGCTCATCAAATGTTGTTTCATATATATATATTATACAGAATATAAAAAGTGGACTTCCTGTTAGATTAATTAGACTATAAATGAATGGAAGGTAATTAAGATTTAATGTGAAGTTGGAGATAAATAATGGCAGGTTTAAACATATAATATATAGTAAACCTCGAACATATCATTTCGTTATCTCAACAGGATAGATTAGTATCTTGTCATAATGACATCAATTATATTAGTCTTTTAGAAACATTTGAAGGGACAGATATTAATGGTTGACTCCGATCTGCGAAGAAAAACATTGAGAACAGGTTGAAGCTCGGCATGATTAATGATATAGATTAATATTGATATTATTTAAGAATTAATTGAAATTTGTAGTTATTTTTTCATGTATACTGTGTTGTAGATTGTAATACGAGCGAATAATTAGACAGGTAAATCGACTGGCATCAACTGATTATCATATAGAGGAGATATATATAGCAGTAAATAAGCGTAAGTATATCAATAGTGAGATTATATCTACTGTCCTCTAACAGGTAGGTTAATTGATAAAGAACCATTAATATATTACTTGATACAGAAGAAAGTATGGAGTTGCTATTATAGCCTCAGTATACACTTTGTTGATTGAATTTTATACTATTTATAATGTTAAAAAATAAGCTGAATACAGAGGATTTGGTGAAATTGGTAGTACATCAAGATATATTCTTCTTTTCTTAATTCTAACATATCTGCTTATGTAAATGAGACAGAAAAGATAAGCTAGCTTTGAGTGCAAGATATATATATGAGGTTTGATATTTTAGATGTGAGAGAGATGACTTTATGACGCTCTGTCATAGCACAGTATGATTTTACGTATAGGTCTAGCTGTATTCTAACACGTATATGGTAAGGGCTGCTACTTATATATAGAATTCTGCTAACTAATATTTATATATATATATATACGTTACTATGATGAATAGATGGTTTATACATATTTGGGATAGAGAAATGGAAGACTGATATGTGACTACTCTATTATAAGTTTGATACTTATATGCAATTTTAAAATTATAAAGGAATCTTCCTCACTATGTTAAATTACACAAATAGTAGTACATATATTTATATTATATTTTTGGATGGTTATTTATTTGCTTTTAACTCGATTTAAGGAAAGAAGAGTCTGGGAGAAACCTAGAGGAATATAAAACGTATTAGATTATAGTATCCTCCATATTCAATTATATATCCCAAGAACTTTAAATAATTTGCTTAGAGTATATATCATCTCATAGTAAGAGGGTATATTTGATAAAATAATTTATATGACTAGAAATATGGTATACTATATATATATATATATATATACCAAATTAATAGTTAGAGATATATACTTGAAGTAATCACTGATTTTTATTATAAAGGAGATATTTGAGGAGCTATTTGAGAATATCTTCATTTTGTTACTCTTTATCACCTTTTATCCTCTTTGGTCATATATCTTCTTATATGGTAATTTGTATATATAGAAATATTGATTATTATTTATAATAATTCATATTTAATTATAATATTTTTACTAAAATTTAGTAATAGTAAGGTGGATTACATTATATGTATATTAATATATATATTATATAAATATATAATATATATATAATATTATATATATTAATATTATTATATATATATTAAGTATATATATATTTAATATATATATATTTATATTAAATATATATATATATATATATATTTATATATATATATATAATTATATATATATATATATATTAATATTATTATATATATAATATATATTAAATACTTCAGTATCGCATATCAATGTTCCAACACAGAATTGGACGTACGACTAATTACTTGAGAGATGTTATTAAGAAGAGACGTATTTCCACCCTTAATTAGCTGTTTTTAAAAGTACCAGTAAGTGTGTCCGAATGAGTGTATGAAGCTAAGTAAAAAGCGCTATCTAGAGAATCAAGCTGATTGAGGGAACAAGTAGATGTAATTTCACTCGCGAGATTGAGAGAAACAAAAATAACTCCAAACACTTTTGTTATGAATTGGAGGAGTAAAGAGAAACGAACCTGGCGTCACACATCCAAATAATTGCTTCTGTTTATTTACCACTCATTCACGCAAAATTCATTGAGACATCTTAATGCAAGGCATTTGTATTATGGAGTAATAACAATTAAATGGTATAAGGAGCATCTGCGGTACCCAAAAAAGTGCGGTTATATATATATATATAATATAGTATATATATATATAATATATATATAATATTAATATATTATATATATATATAATATATAATATATATATATATAATATATGTCATTAATAATATATATATTATATATATATATATACCATATTAATTAAGTATAATATATGTATCTATATATCTATATAATATATTATATAATTAATATACTATAAATATATACATATATATATATATATACTGTAT
>JABUQX010118512.1:17500-22500 GCA_015478945.1 Trachelipus rathkii
ATGACGTCATACTATTTCTTTTTAGCCACTGTTCAGTTGGTAACATTATTTCCTGCATGGTCTTTAGGACGAGCTTTACGCTGCGTTTCTACGTCGGTCTGCATATGCTCTTATTTTAATTATGTTGTAGATGTGCAGGTTTGTGGAATGATAATAAAGAGATAAAACGTGTTGGTGAAGGATGATATTCTCGGGACTCCGTTATACTAAATTTGTAAGCAGGAACACAAGCTTAGCCAGAACACAAGCCTTATACATTTTCCCAATTACATTGACTTACCTTGATTTTCAAACGTTGTGTTCCGGAGCATGTCAGCCTTTAAATCGAAGCTCTGATTTGGCAACTTCCCCAACTGGATGTAATTTTCTTTTTATTTCTTCGGCCTTTTGCCCCCAAGGGGATATATCTATAAGTATTATATATTATATATATATAATATCATATATATATATAATTATATATAATATATATATTATTTTATATATAATGTATATATAAATATATATATATAATATATAATATATATTTATATATATATATATATATATAAATATATATAATTATATATATATATACTATATATATATATAATATATATATATATATACATATTATTATAATATATTATATTATATATATATATATATATATAATAATATATTATATATAATTATTATTAATCATAATACATATGATAAATGCCTGCAAATATAATCGTAATTTGTTAATGGAAACATATGTTGGTACCATCATTCATTAACAAAGAGGTTTTTGTATATAATTTATATTTTAATTATAATTTTTTTGTTCAACAGTGAAATCAAACAGTCCACACGAGATCTGTCTGTCCCACTTCAAAGTTCATCGCTGATACTTGTTAAAAAACAGAAGAAGGGAAGTCTACCTTCTATAACATCTTCAAGTATTGTCGTCTCAAAATTCTGGTGGGAATTGAATGCGAATGCTGAGGTTATCTATATAATATATTATTATATATATTATAATATATATATATATATATATAATAATATATTATATATTTATAGTATATTATATATTATATATATATATATATAGATATATTATAATAGATATATATATTAATATCTATATATATTATTATATATATATATATTATATATATTAATTATATATATATTATATATATATATAATAGTCTAATATATATTAATATATATAATAATATATATAGATATAATATATATATTATATTATATATATATATTATATATCTATATATATATATAATATATATATATATATATATATATAATAATAATATTACTATAATATATATATATTATATATTTATATATTATAGTATGTGTCTATATGTGCTAGCAAGTTAGCTTAAATTTTATCATCTATTCAAACCTTATATTTGATATATATCTATTATATATTATATATATATATATTATATTATATATATATATATTATATCTATATATTATATATATATATATAATTATTTATATTTTATATATATATTTATATATATATTATATATAGTATATAATATATTATATATTATATATATATATATATATTATATATATATATCATATAATATATATATATATATAATATATATATATAACTATCTATATATTGTAATATATTTATATATATATATAATATATATATATATATATGATATATATATTTATATAATATAATATTAGTATAAGTATATATAGCGAGAGAGAGAGAGAGGAGAGAGAGAGAGAAGAGGAGAGAGAGGAGAGAGAGAGAGGAGAGGGAGAGAGAGAGAGAGAGAGAGAGGCTGAAGGTGGGCATATATATATATATATCTATTCAACCCTAACCCCCACTAAATGAAATCCCGCTCAGTTTCCTTGTGGCTATAGTGGGGGTATAGTAGCGCACTCGAAGGGACGGAAGTGCTCTCCTATTGGGCTTATGGTGCGTAGGGTATTTCCCATGACATTATTAATGTCCAATGGTCTGCCTTTCTCTTTGCGTACATGTACACATCATTCCTCTTCAGACAACTTATAACCTACAGCGTATGTTCTTCGTGTCAGAATATGACAAAGGACAGTGGTAGCTGTTAGCTGCCAACTGCCACTTATCTCTGTAAGGTAAACTATAGTATATCTCGAACATGGTAGGGAACCATGTATCTTTCGGCAAAATTGTATGAATCGTAAGGGTAGATGATTGATGTATTTAGAAAGAATAAATTTGATTTGCTTGTTGTGATTGAAATAAAGATGAAAGGAAGCGGTGAAGATGAGTGGTGTGGTGTGAAATGTGTTTGTGCTGGAGTGGAGAGGAATGAGAAGGGAGAGAAGGAGTTGCGATTTTGATGAGTAACATGTGGCACAGAGCTATGGTGGATTTTTTTATTTAAGTAGAATTGGAAAGGTCAAATTTAAGTTTGAGAAGGTCAAGATATGTTTGGTTGTACCATATGGGTCCATCTGAGGTTGATGTTGAAGAGAGTGCAACTTTCTGGAATAATCTGAATGATGTTTTGGACAGGGTGAGTAGGAGTTCTTCAGATTGATTGTAGTGAACAATCTAAATGGTAGAATAGATTATCAGAAAAGGTATGGTACAACAGGTGGTTTTTAAGTGACGGAAGCAAAGGAGATTGTTAGGGAGGTGATTGATTTCTGTGACTAAAGACATATGTTGTAGGTGCATTATTCTCTCGAACACATGAGAATTATAGCATACTAGAGTTGGTGGCAAAGATGGCATCGGTGGAAAGTATGATTGATTTTTGTTTGTGAAGCACGTTAGCATATGATGATGCTTAATCAGTGAGGTGGTTAGGAATGGGAATATCAGATCATTATGTTGTTTTTTATGTAAGATTAAGCTAGTGAGGGGCTTGAATGAGAGGAAGGAGGTAAGGGAAGGAATTGGGAACAATTAAGGGTGAGGAAGTTAAGTGAGCAAGTTAATAAGAAAAAAAGTAATAAGAGCGTTTTAAATAAATCTAGTTGAAAGTGAACAAGATGAAACTGAAAAATCTGAACGCAAATGAAGGAAACCTTTGTTAGTAGTGCAAGATAAGTAGACGTAAAGAAGAAGTGTGAATCTCAATAGTAAATGGTGGAATGAAGATGATACAAGCGGTTAAAAATAAAAAGTGGCGGTTGAAGGTACTGGCAAGCAAATGATGATCTCAGAAGAAAAATGTTTGGAATTATATAAGAAGGAAAAAAGAAATACTAAAAGTTGCATACTAGAGGGAAAATGAGGTAAATGGATAGTTTGGAAGAAGGATGAATGACTTATAAGGAAATAGAAGTTTTTTTCTGGAAGGAAGGCGATAGGTTAAGAATGAGAGGTGGGACTCTGAAGTAGAATAATGAATAGGTATGGTGCTTAGTAACTGAAGAAATGGATTGGAGAAGAGTGAGGAGAGGGAACACTTCGACAATCTGCATAACCTTGACAGTAATGAAGAGGTGATAGTGATTGTGTGTGGGTTTGACGGTGCAAGAAGAAATAGTTTTTCGGGATGAAGTAACTAGTAGGGAGGAGGTAATGGTTGGGAGAATGTTGGTAAGATTGGTAAATCTGCAAGCATATATATAATAACTGGCAAAATGATCAGAATAGAGGCGAGATGGTTATTGAATGGATTTGGAAGTTTGAGCAACAAACGGTTTATGGAGGGTATAGTTCCGAGAGATTGGAGGAGAGCAGTAATAGTACCCTTATATAAAGGTAAGGGAGATAAAGGGAACTGTATTAACTATAGGGAAATTAGTTGAGTGTTGTAGGGAAGATATATGCTGGTATTTTGATCGAAAGAGCACGTCGAGTGACTCAATGACCGATTGATGATGAACAATGTAACATTTAGAAGTGATAGAGGTTGTGTGTATCAGATTTTTACAAAATGATTGAAAAAATGAGAAAGAAGAAGAATAAATTGTATTTAGGTTTTATGGATTTGCAACAGGCGTATGGCAGGATTAATAGGGAAGCTCTGTGGCAGGTGTTAGTGATATATGGTGATGGTGTTGGTGGTAGGCTTCTGAATGGAATCAAAAGTATGTATGACGATAGTGAAGCGTGTGTAAGAATAAATGCTGTAGAAAGTGATTATTAAAATTAATAGCGGAGCGAAGCAAGGATGTGTTAGTGTCTTCCTGGTTATTTAATTTGTATGTGGATGAGGTGGCTATGAAAGAATTAGAGGTTGGGATGGCAGGGGAAGGTCTTAGAATGATGGAGAATGGAGATTGTATGTTACGATTTGTTTTCTGTGGTGAATATGAAGACAGTTTGAGAGGATTGGTAGAGTAGTTTGGCGGGGTGTTTAAAATGAGGGATTTGAAAGTAAATTTAGATAAGATTAAGGTTTTGCCATTGGTTATGGTAGTGAGTAAGGATAGTCCGTGGTGTGAAGTCATGTTAGATGGTGAACAACTGATGGTGAACAAGTATCTGAGTTTAAATATTTAAATATTTAGGATATATGTTGGATGAAAAGGGAACGGATCATGCAGAATGTGCAGTTGGGTAGTTGTTAATGGGAAGAAGGTGGCTGGTGCAATTAAATTCTTGAAGGAACTAAGTCTTGGGTGGGCTAGGGTTTTGCATGAGGATATGTTGGTACTGTGTTAATGTATAGTAGGGAAAACTATGGTCTGGGATGAGTGAGAATAATTGGTAAAATAAAGAATGAAAGCATTTGGGAGTTGTGTGGTGTGAAGAAAGGCGTAAATGAGAAAATAAACAAGAGTACATTGAGATGACTTTGTCATATGGAAAGGGTGTAGGATAGCTCAGTTGTTAAGTCGGACAGTGTATGGTGGTGAGTGTGCTAAATCGACCAGCTGGGAGACCGAAGAAAATGTGAATTGAGTCAGCAAAGTCTGAAGATGAGTGATGTGGAGTTTGGCAGAGGCGAGAAGAAAAGGTGCAGAACAGGAGTGGACTTGTGGGCTTTAGAGGGGTATTGGGGCTTTGTATAGTGTATAAAACCCCA
>JABUQX010118512.1:40000-41131 GCA_015478945.1 Trachelipus rathkii
TATACACATTATTATGTTGCCATTGTTATATATTACACATGCTGTTACTATTATTATATATTATTGAAGATATATTAGATAGCCATTATATACATATATATATATATATATATATATATATATATATATATTATATATATTATTACATAAGTTATATATATATTACATATATATATATATTATACTAATTGCAATTGTTCATTTATCACCAACATTTAATGATTATCCTCAATTATTTGACTATCTAAACTCCAAAACAGAAAACATTCTATCTATTCTTTTTTCCAAAAAATCATAATTTAGAGTGATTCATTACAGCCAGTGACTTTCCTTTAGTATTCATGAATGATAAGAGCTGGTGAACTTGTTTTGAACAGTTGGTTTAGCTCCCTACTCGTAGATGAAGATAATAATAGATATCCTAAAATAATTTGGACAGATAAAGGAAGTGAGTTTTTAGGTAGGGAGTTCCCTGTTCGTTTCTGAGATGAACGCGTCAATCTACATCTTTTACAAATTTTTTTTACTTCGCTCATAAAATAGTTTCCAGATATGACTATTATTTTAAAAACTATTGTTCACTTAATTATTTTTTATTAATGAAGATATTAATTAAATTTGAATATTTATTCGAAATTTATTTAATATTATAGAATATAATCTTTAAAGGCATATATTTGCTTGATTTATTGCTTTACTTTGATTAAGTTATAATTCTCCATACTAAGTGACGTAACTGATGTACGGACAACGAACGTTGAGAACGTCAAAGCTTCAAAAGCTTCCCTTTGAGAGTTGATTTAACATACCATATGTGTTTTATTTTTCTTAATAAATTTGAAATTTTTAAGCAAAATTTTTTAAATAATTTTAATGTTTTTAATACATTTCTTATTTTAAGTGGGAAAATGTGCTTCTTGAATAGGAAGAAGCTAAATTTTAATGATTTATTTTTAAAAAAAAAGTAATTCAGTGAGAAAAGGATGCTTTTATCCTAAAAGCATCCTTTTGTCATTTACTTATAATATGAGTCAATTATATTGCTCTCTCTCTCTCACCAAAATAGCAACTGACTAACGTATAGTAAACAATATATCGTATTCAATAATATTTGTGATTAACAGTCAAATA
>JABUQX010118513.1:0-14606 GCA_015478945.1 Trachelipus rathkii
CCGAGGAGAGATATATATATATTTATAAAATATATACTATATAGTATAAATATATATATATATATATATATAATAGGTGGGTTCAAGTACAAGTACAAGTAAAGTACAAGTACAAGTACTGCAAAAAATGTACTTAAAGTACAAGTACAAGTAATCTAGAATTTGTTCAAGTACATAAGTCAAGTACAAGTACAGGTATCAAACGTACATAGTACATAGTAACAATATCTTTATGAAAATTGCATATATATATATAACATATATATATAATTATAAATTTATATATATATTATATTATATATAATAATATTATATATGTATCATCATCATTACATTCATCCACCACCCTTCTTATCTCCGCCAGACGAGGGCAAGTGCGTAACATATCCGGAAACATAAAATGAGTATACTGAGAATACTTGAAGCAAGTAGAAAAGAATAGCCCTAGCCTGAACCGCTCCATTTTATCGCCAATTAGTAGTCGCGGCAGATCAGAAAAATCCACCCTAGAGCTTCACGGACCGCGATTGACCCTCAACATGACCGTCTCGGTCAATGTGGGTTCATTCCTTGGCCCAATTGACTCCTTTATCGCACCTTCTTCTCGCCTCTGCAAAACTCATATTCTCTTCTCCAGGCATTCTTTTTCTGACTCATTCCACTTTTTCTTCTGTCTCCATCCGGTCGATCCCAACACACTAACCATTATGCATCCGTTTAACCGACCGTCCGTCCATCCTTTCCACATGACCAACAATCTCACAAACATCTTTTCATTATTCTCGCATTACCCACTCTCCACACCAAAACACCTCTAATACGTTCATGTCCTCATTTAAAAGTCATTCTTCACCCTAGAACGCCACTAAGAATGTCCATCTAACACATTGTAATTAGATCTATACCTCTTATCCAGACCATCGTCCCACTACTATACATTAACCCGGGTAACAACATACCCCTCATGTATGACCCAGCGCACTCAATACTTATCCTTTACATCCACCAACATTAACTGCACCACCACCTTCAGTGAGCCATTCACAATTTTCCTAAACTACACTCTGCATCATCCACTCCCTTTCTATTCAGCATATTTCCTAAATAATTAAATTCAGACAACTTGTTCCAGCTGTCACCATCTAACAAAGCTTCAACTGAGGTCTGTCCTCACTCACAAACCATAACCTTACTCTTATCTACTTACTTCAAACGCTTCTTTTACACAACTGCCAACCAAAATCTCTCTATATCTTCTCAAACTCTCTTCAGATCGCCAACATCAAACCAAATCATCCTCATATAAATAGGTAGGGCACCCTCTCATCTCATTTCCATTTCCATCATCACCATATCCCTTGTCACCCCTACCTCGAATTCTTTCATAACCTCACCATATAACAGATGGATTGCCAAAGAGTACATACCACATCCCTCTCATCCGTATTAATATTAAAATAATCACTTTGAACTCTATTTATTCTACACATCGCTTCACATCGTCATACAATACTTTTGATTCTATCAGAAGCTTACCACCAACACCATATCACTACACCTGCCATAGGGATTCCTCTATTAATCCTATTATAGCGCCTGTGCAAGTTAATAAATTATAAAATACAATTTAATTCTTCTCTCCCTCATTATCCCAATCATTTGTTCAATGTACAGATTTGATCCACACATGCCTCTACCACTTCTAATCGCACCTTATTCTCCCAAATAGTTCTTCAGCCTCTCGACGGCAACTCTTCGAACGCAAAAATATCATCATATGATCTCCCTACAACACTCAATAAACTAGATTACCTTAATTAGCTTACAAGTTAGCATTTTCCCCTTACCGCTAATAAAGGACTAAATAATTGACCCCTTCCAATCCCGTCGGAACTATACCCCCCATAAACGTTTGTTATATATACCTACTTTCCAAAATCTTAAAAGATTTCGAAAATTTACCTCTATATATTATAGATATATATATATAATAATTATACTTATATATATATATATATAGTAATTATTATATATATATATATAGTATATTATAGTATAAGTATAATTATAATATATAATATACTATATATATATTATAATATATATATAATATATGTATATATACATATATATATTATATCGACTATTATCAATATATATATATATATATATTAGATATTATATTATATATAAATAATAATAATATATATATAATATATATAACTATATATTATATATATAGCCTGATATAAATGGTTTATTGAGGTGAAATCTGAAGAAGAGTCTTGAAGAGATTGGTAAGAAAGATTTGGAGGGTGTGTAAAGGGATGGGTTTGAAAGTAGGACGTAGATCAAGAGTAAGGTTATGGTTAAGAGTGAGGACAGTCCTCGTGTGAAGTTATGCTAGATGGTGACAGCTGGAACAAGTGTCTGAGTTTAAATATTTAGGAATATATGGTTGGACGAAAAAGGAACGGATGATGCCGAGTGTAGTAGGTAAGTAGTGAATTGCAAGAGCTGGTGCAATAAATCCTGGTGATAAAGAGACTAGTCTTAGGCGCTAGTGGTCTGCGTGATGGTAAGTTGTACCCTGTGTTAAGATAGGTAAGTAGAGACTATGTCTAAGAATAAGAGTTAGATCAAAGTACGAATGTGTTCAGATGACAATCTAGGGGCGTGTTAAGTTGAATTGTGAGAAGAATTGATAAAATGAGAATGAACCGTATAGCGAGGTGTATGTATGAAAAAGAGGGAAAATGAGAGAATAAAGAAAAGTATGTTGAATGGTTTGGTCATGTGGCAAGAATGGATGAAAGTCGTTGGTTAAGTGATTGTATAGGGCATGAGTGTGTTGGAACGACTGGCTGGGAGACCGAAGAAAAAATGAATTGAGTCAGCAAAAAGATGTCTGAGGAGTAAATGTAGTTGGCAGGGCGAGAACAGTGCATAATAGGGTA
The DNA here is from genome assembly GCA_015478945.1 of Trachelipus rathkii. Classification (NCBI taxonomy): domain Eukaryota; kingdom Metazoa; phylum Arthropoda; class Malacostraca; order Isopoda; family Trachelipodidae; genus Trachelipus; species Trachelipus rathkii. The sequence goes on from JABUQX010118513.1 coordinate 2,958, forward strand.
AATGGCAGAGGGTTTTGTGAGATGGATGGTTGTGGCCCACCTGGGCCAAGGGATGAACCCCACATTGGCGATATGCCATAGGATCTGTCGCGGTCCCGTGAACCTCAAGGGTGGATTTTCTGTGCGGCGAGTTCCACTAATTAGGTATAGAAAGGCTGGACTTTCTTTTCGACTTTGTCATAAATCTTTCTACTACATTCGTTTCGGTACAGTTACGCACCTTGGGGAAATAAAAGCGTGGTTGATGATTGATTAGAATGATATATATATTATATATAATATATATAGTATAATATAATATATATAATATAATATATAATATATATATATATATACTATATATATAGTATATATAGATATAAATATATATATATATAGTATAATATATATATATAATATATATAAATAATGACATACTTTACATTCATAAAGGAAATTTATTTAGAATAATTTATAAAAATATGATCACCTACGTAGGAAAATTTATAAAAAGCGAAAAATAATATTGCACCGTAAAAATGCCAAAAGTACTTGCAAGTACCAAACACAAATACCTGAAGTACAGAAAGGCCAAGTACACAGTAGCAATAGCAAGTACACGTGTTTGAAGAAATGCAAAGTACAAGTACCAAGTACCGAGTACTCCCAAAAATGTCTTAAGTCACGAACAATACAGTAATACTAGTACTTGGGAAGCAACCGTGATAGTAAATATATATATATATGATATAATATAATATATATATATAGTATATATATATATATATATATATATGATATATATATATATATATAAAAGTAATATATATAAAATAGAAAGGTATATAAATATATAATATATAATATATAATATATATATATATAATATATATATATAATATATATATGATATAATATAATATCTATATTATACTTTATATATAGATATATATATATCATATATATATATATAATATATATATATATATATATATATATATAAATAGTATTATATACTATATAATTATTATAATATATATATATATTTTATATAATACGTAAATAGTATATATATAGTAATATATATATATATATATATATATATTATAATATATATATAATCTTTAAAGACAGAATCCTTAGAAACATCAAAGGTATATGCCTGGCTTATGCACATGGTAACCTTATTAAAATTATATAATTTTAAACAAAAGCATTTATTTACCATTGAAATTATTTAAGAAAAATTGTATGCTATAATATTAATATAAATATAATATATATATATATAAAATATATATATATAATATAATATAGAAATATATATATATATATATAAATATATATAATATATATATATATATAAATATAATATATCATAGAATATAATATATATATAATATATATATATTATATAATATATATATAATATATATAAGTATATAAAATATAATATATATATAAATATATATAAACTCCTCTTCAGAAAAGTAAGGTTTTACTGAGTAATCTCATGAACCACTGAGTGGTAGCTCCTCCTGACGACTATACGAAAAGGGCAGCAGTTAACTTAGGCTAAATATCCATAACAAGCTTAACCCTAGATTTAAAGTTAGTCTTGCACTACTTCTGCTTATGTTATGGAAGTGGTGTTCTAACTTCGTTAGTTTTTGCACTCACTCTTTTTGTGATGGGTGGTTTTTCTATCCTCGTTACATTTTTTGCGATGGCAGGAAAATATGAACAACTGGTACGCTATCAAATATGTGGAAACGTAACAAGTCGCACCGAGACATTACTGTTAAACGGAAGCTTTAGGATGTCACGCCCCATCGAGAACATGTTTTTAAGTGGCAGCAAAGCTTTCAAAGAGGGCTGAGAAAATGTTGAAGATGGACCCTCGTTGTGGAAGACCAATCTCGTCAGCAAACGATGAAAAATCTGGAAGTTGTAGAGCTGTGATGGAGAGAGACTGCCGTTCAGTGTCAGAGGTGATTGCAGAAGAAACTGATTTGGATAAAAATGCAGTTCATTAGATTTTAATGATCCGATTAATTAATAGATCACCTTAGTGATCGAAAAATAATTGTTTTGAAAAAAACCTGAAAGCATAACTGCTATTTGTTTTATCTGGTAATTCCACTCTGTGTAAAATTAAGGACCGAGCCAATTATGCTTCGTCTGAGCCCAATTTCCTCCCCCCCCCTAAAAAATGAACAATTAAAATTTCGAATATCACCGATTTGACCAAATAAACATCACCAAAGCCGTAAGCTTTTTCTGACGTCTAAAACGGCGTCGTTTTTCGGGTAGTGCTTCGTTGTCTTTAGTTATTGTTTGGTATTCAATATTGAAAATCTGTTTGACATTTGTTCGAAATCCTCACAATATTTTCGAAATACTTCAAATTGAAAGTACAAAGATGGACTATAATCTAAAATTGTTGTACGCGAATTTTGAATATTTGACCTCCATTTCTAATAGCATTGGTCTTTTTTTCAAAACCGCACAATTTTGGTTTCAATTGAAAAATGAGGGAATTTTCTGTTATCCGATCTGCATGAAATTTCAGAACTTTGAGCACTTAAATCCTAGCCGCGGTAGCTCAGTCCAGCAAAATCTACTTCTGTTGTCAGATTTTCTTGAAAAAATTTATAACTGCATAATTGAAATTTAAAAAAAAATATCTTCCATATACAGAAAAATTATCTAAGTAAAAAAGATGCATCTTTGCTCCGACTATACAAGCCCTAAAATTTGATGTGAGATCGATAGTAGAAAAAAATATCAACTATTCCCTTTTTCATAAACTTTCAGTTTTTGAACAAAATGAATATTGTATACTATTTTTCTATTATCCGATCAACATAAATTTTCAGGGCTTGTATATCGGGCGAAATGCATCTTTTTACTTAGATATTTTTTCTGTATACTCAAAAGAAATGTTTTTTAAAACTCTTGCGCAAATTTTTTTTGAAAATCGCCCAGAAGAAGGACTTTGTAAATTGCGTGGTAATCAAAAGAAATATCCAACGGATGCCCAGAGGAAACTCTCAACACTTCTTCCGCCCCCTACCGAATCCTGATGGGAGTCACGCAGCAAATGGGACTCCGCACCGTCCGGAGGAATTCGAGGATCGTTGATGGACATTCAATCTTGGCCCATTCAATTACACTCTCAATACTTCACCTTTCTTTCCTGGGGCAATACCTTCTCGCACATGCCTCAGCCCTCCTACTAAAAGCCGGGGACATAGAAAAAACCGAGACACTGGATATTTGTGCCCATTTGCAACAAAATAGCGAGAAGAAATTCAATCCAGGTGCAATAGGTGTGAGCATTGGATCCACAAACACTGCTCACCTTCCACAAAACGTTTCCTCCCCACAAACCATGACTGGATATGCCAAATATGCACCCCACCCACAATAATCAATAGTGTCAATAACAGCAAACATATAACAAACACATAACATGGGTATACTACAAATAACATAAATGTCGATTTCAATAACAAAAAAAGAATGAGAAATTTCCTTAAACAACATAACATACACATAGCAAATTCAAGAACATCTACGCCGAAAAGCAACCCAGAACCCGCCAAATTAAATCTACGACTCAATTAATACACAACAGTCACAAAAAATCATACCTACTAGCTCTTATTCACAATCACTAACGCACACAGAAACACCGCTCACTCCAAACAACATCCACCTAACGAAATAACCTCCATAAATACAATCTTCTCGACAATGATCAACAAAAAGCTCACAAATATAAGAACTGACATCCCAGTCACTCCCACCTCAACTGCCCCCAGAATAGCAACCAAATCGTTACCCACATCATAAACCCTAAACCTCATATGGGAGAGATTTTCAACGCCACACCGCGACTGGAACAAGACCGAAACGAAAACTCATAAGGAACCCACTTAATATCAGATCTAGATAACCAGAACACACACAACAATAAAATTCCACCCAAACTAACCAATGTAAACACATCCCCTGACCTAAAATTTTCTCCATAACTACAACACAAACTTCAATTGCAAAAACACAAACAGAACTAAAACCCGGACCATCTCCCCATAATACAATACCAAATTACTAACAAAACTAACCACTCTTTCATATATATATATATAACTACAAAAAAAAAACTAAGACTAGCACAATATGCCGTGAACTTAGAACAATAATATACAACCATAACCATCTCAAAACACCTCAGGCACAAATACAGCGATCCAAACTTCACTAATTCATAATCGAACCAAAAATAACTCTGTGGATACCTCAAAAACCTAACAACCCAACACTAAAAACCTGAAATCTCAAACCTTATCAAACAACATAAACTAATTAATAATAATTAGCTCAGCAACACAGCAAACAAAAATCCTAATTAACAATTAAAACACACAAATCACAAACTAATCAAAACACAAACTTCAAATAATTTTCAAACTTCTAGCAAAAAACCTACAGAACACAAACAACAATACGAAGTGGAAACAATAAGGGAGGCAGAATCTATTACCATCCGAATCAGATTATTCACAAGATCAATCTCATCACCCCACACATCTGATTCGAAAAATTCTTCACGAGAAGTCATCCAGTTGCGATTGCCTTCCACCGTCATTAACCTGGCCCACCCACAAAACAGGAGAATAATCAAATCCCTTTAAATAATACAAAATAATTGCGACCTAAACAAAGAAAATAACACGTCAAATACATGAAAACACCCTCAAGACGCGCTAAAATCATAGAAACCGACCTGAATCAACACACAAAAAACATCTTAAATATTAGGAATACCCGCAGCTAACCGCCATTTAGCACACATTACATACCGCTCATTAAACTGATCATTTCCTTAACATCTGGAAAAGAGCAACTGTATTCTTCCAAAACTAAAACAGACAATAAGACCTCCAAACCCCTCCTCCTATCGTGCAAGTCTAAACATATCCACACTATGGTAAAATCCTACGATATCCTTCGTAAGCGATTCAATTTCCCTGCGCCATAGATAAAGTTTCAACACGGCTCCAGCAAAACCACCAACAAACTGCTTTCACAAACCCATCAATCAATAATAATAGCTCTAAATATCAAGCACTCACCAAACACTACTTATACCATCGACAGAAACAAAGCCCTCGTCAGTCCCGAGACAAAATCTAAATTCACAAAATAATAATATCAAAATGTTGTTCACTAATGTAAAGAATGGTTACCAAACTTCTATCAGCGGAAACAGCCCAAAATACAGATCAACAACAAGAAATTCCTGGCTCCAGATTATTTTTTTTTTGGAGATCATATTTCCTGGAAATGCGTTTTACTAATCTCCGTCGATCCTCTCTCTCTCCTCTCTCCTCTCTCTCTCATCTCTCTCCTCCCTCTCTCCTCTCTCTCTCTTCTCTCTGTCTCTCTCTCTCAGTCTCTCTCTCTTCTCTCCTCTCTCTCTCTCTCGTCTCTCTCCCTCTCTCTCTCCTCTCTCTCTCTCCTCTCTCTCTCTCTCTCTCTCTCTCTCCTCCATCCTTTCTCTCTCTCTCTCTTCTCTCTCTCTCTCCCTCCTATTTCTACATGAGATTTATCAAAGCTATCAAGCCAAAACGAGATGCATCTTGTTAGAGAATCCGCCTTTTCAGAAAAGGTTATTTCTTGGAATCGCCTTGGAGTATTTTTACAGAGGTTTATAGGATCATCCTTGCAATGTAGTTCACCCGACTGTTCTTTACTGGGTTTAGATTCCTCAGTAATGTTTGACTTGGTGGGATTAGCTGCTAACACCACCAATCTTTCTTCCTCTTCTTTAATTAGAAGTGATATTCCCCATATCTGTGAAGAAGATTATATTTGTTTTAAGAAAGGAGCCCCAAAGTCCAAATGAATACCTCAAGAAATCAGAGGGGACTACATGGAATTCCCCTTTTTCTGCAATAAACAATTCTTGAACGAAAAGGAATAATTTAACCAAATAGAATATTTTATTTGCCGTCTGTCTAATATCACTGATGGAATGAACAGGGGATAAGCATGGAATGAATATTTATTAATACCTACTAGGCCATCAACATCCGACCTAAGCTGATTATATTCACACATGCCAAATTATCAACTAGGCAACCATATAGATATTATCCGAATATCCCTCTATCGAGACGTACACATATAAAGGAAGACTGCTTGCCCCATTTATGTAATCTGGACAGTTTGTCCTTCAGACATATTAGATTGGGTCATTGTGTCCATGATAGGGATTATTTTGTTGTCCCTAAACTCCTCCACGGCACGACCCATAGCTAGTTGTTGTTTGAAAGCGTCCAACCTTGGAGCCGCATAAATGGAATTACGGTTATTTGTTTTCCTTCCAGGAAGTTGATGATTTGAAATATTAAACGAAGAAGACATTATGGAGGATGTATAAAAAGAAGCAGTATTGAGGCATTCAATAAAGATTTTGAGACAGGAATCCGAAATTCAGAGGATTCTAAACTACCCGTTTTAGGTGGGAAGGAAAACCAAACATGGGACAGGTTCGGTTTATTAATATATCAATGTATCAATATTTCACTGTTCTCAAAAAGCACTTTTTTGGAACAGTGAAATATTTACATATATTTTTTATACTTGTTCTATCAACATCAAATTTTTAGAGCATGTATAGTCGGGCATGATAAATCTTTTTTATTTAGATAATTTTTTTGTATATTCAATAAAAAAAAAATTAAATTTCAAAAAAAAAATTTGGGAAAATTTGTTCCAAGAACAAATCCAAAACTACTACATATACAAAGAAATTATCTAAATAACAAATGTTCATCTCCTTTGACTACATATGCTATGAAAATTTCATCCAGATCGCATGAGCAGAAAAAAAATTATGACAATTTTTCATTTTAAAAATCAAATAAAGTGGGTTTTAAATTTCGACATTGCTGAACACAAATTTCAAAAAATTAAAAACTACTTCGTAGATTTTGTAGGTAATAGACCCATTTATGTATGTATCAAATTTCAAGTCATTTCGAAAAAAATTATAGAAGTTAAAACGAAAAATGTCAAAAACATAGGTTTTGAAAAAATTAAAATACTGAAAATATGATTACAGACGGAAAAACATCCGAAAACGACGTTTTAAAGGTCAGAAAAAGCTGCGTTTGCTTCTTTCTTTCCCCATCAAAATTGCCTGAAAATTAGGAATTTTATGTCCATTTTTAGGGGGATGAAAATTATGTTCAGCCCCAATCAAACATTGGATCCTGCCCTTCAGTCTTCCAGACTTGATTTAAGACCTAGACTAAACTATCTGTCCGAGAACAATTTATAACCTCACAAAACAGGATTAAATCCAAGATTGGGGAATGGCTTTTCAGACCTGATACCTAGTAAATCCTTAAAATGATATAATTTATTATTTAAATAAATTGAATATAAAGGATTATTATTCATAATATATAAAACGCCCCTTAATTATTAAATTACTATTACACTGGAACAAATCCTTGTGGTTACAGAGTAGTTCATAAGACAATAATATTATTGGTGGTTCACTTTCAAAATCCCACGATTAATTACTATCATTATTATATACTATTATCGTAATATTATTATTGTTTTATTATTATTATTATTATTATGATTTATTTTTAATTATAATTGATTATTATTATTATTATTATTATTATTATTATTATTATTATTATTATTATTTTTATTATTATTATTATTATTATTATTATTATTATTATTATTATTATTATTATTATTATTATTATTATTATTATAAATATTATTTTATTATTATTATTATTATTATTATTATTATTATTATTATTATTATTATTAATTATTATTATTATTATTATTATTATTATTATTATTATTATTATTATTATTTTATTTTTAATGCGTATATTTTTATTCCATATTATAAAAAACATTTTGTTTTAACATTAATGGTTAAAAGATCTTTAATTTATTATTATTTTTTTTATTAATAGTGCATTTTCACCATTATTAATTTATTATTATTATTATTATTAGAATTTTTGTTTTTGTTGCTATTAAATATTATTGTTAATTAATTCTAATCATCTTAATTCTGTTATTATTAATTATTATTATTATATTATTATTATTATTATTATTATTATATTATTATTTAATAAAATTATTATTAAATAATAATATTAATTATTTATTATTTTTTTATTATTATTGTGTTATGACAAAACCTATAGTATTACTTAATATGATAGTCACTAGTTTGTATTATTAACATATCTAATTCCTGAAAATTATTATTGTACATTTAATCCAATTATATTACTTTTAGAAAGGAAGAGGCATCTGCACAGTTGATGCTAAAACTATATATTGTAATTAACAACTATGTAATATAAGAAAAGAATGTATTGTATTCAGGGCTCAAACTACCCAAAACTGTGTTGCATGTTGCAATCATTAGCCCCATTTCAGGTAGGAGGGAAATTGCATCCTGATTTATATGATTTATTGGCATATTGAAATTTTAATAATAAAAAATTATATGTGTGTCTCTGTTATTAAAGGATTAAAATTGTAACTGCTATCCTGAATAAAAAAAAAAATGTTGATTTTGATTTTGAAAAAAAAAAAACTTATCACAATATATCAAGTCTAAATAAAAGAAATAAGAATTAATAAAATATTAAACATAAAACACTATCGATAAATACAGATATAAATAAATGAATAACTCTTTTACTCACTCTTCCCCTTATTCAAACCTTGTAAACTTAACACAAGGATTATTGAAAACAACAAACCCTAGTGCTTTCATCACATACTACACCGGTTTGAAATAAATCACTTTCATTGATTATTTCAATAATAATAATAATAATAATAATATAAATATCAATAATAATAATAATAATGATAATAATAATAATAATAATAATAATAATAATAATAATAATAATAATAATAATAATAATAATAATAATAATAATAATAATAATAATAATAATAATATTTTTTAATTATTTTTAAACTAATAAAAAAATAATTTGATAATTTTATACAATGATAAAATTAATTATAATAATAATAATAATAATAATAATAATAATAATAAAAAATAAATAATAATAATAATAATAATAATAATAATAATAATAATAATTATAATAAAAATTAAATAAAAATAATAATACAATAATAATAATAATAAATAATAAGTAATAATAATAATAATAATAATAAATAATATCTTATTAGTTTTGAAATGCCAACCATCTGATTTTATTATTTCTGAAATTAATAATTCTTAAGAACCATTTTGATTAATTATTATTATTATTATTATTTATTATTATTATTATTATATTATTATTAATTATTAATTATTATATTATTATTATTATTATATTTATTATTGATTAATTTAATTAATTAATTATTAATTATATTATTATTTTATTATTAATTATTTTTTATTATTATTATTAATTATTATTATATTATAATAATATATAATATATAATAATAAATAATAATAATAATAAAATAATAATTATATAATAATACATAATAATAAATAATAATATTATTCCTATTATTATATTATTATTATTTTATATTATATTATTATTATTATTATTATAAATTGCCTTATTATTATTTTTGTTATGGTTAGCATTCTTTTTAATAGATATATTATTCCAAATAATAATAGTAATAGTAATAACAATAATAATAATAATAATAATAATAATAAAATAATAATAATTACTAATAATAATAATAATATAATATAATAATAATAATAAATATAATAATAATAATAATAATAATAAAATAAAATAATAATATAATAATAATAATAATAATAATTATATATATAATAATAAATAATAATAATATATAAATAATAATAATAATAATAATAATAATAAATAATATATAAAATATAATAATATATAAATATAATAAATATAATAATAATAATAATATAATAGTAATAATATAATAATAATAATAAAAATAATAATAATAATAATAATAATAATAATAATAATAATAATAATAATAATAATAATAATAATAATAATAATAATAATAATAATAATAATAATAATCAAATAATAATAATAAATGGTATTAATAATAATAAATATAAAATAATAATATAATAATAATAATATAATAATAATAATAATATAATAATAATAATAATATATAATATAAATAATAATAATAATAATAAATAATAATAAATAATAATAATAATAATAATAATAATAATAATAATAATAACAAATATTACTATTAAAAAACTTTAATGAAATAACTAATTTCAATGCATAAAATAAAAACAAATAATTCTTCAAAAATAGATACAAAAAATAAATAAATTACGTTATTGTAAACACTGAAAATTTTTTTTTTCTTTCATTGCTATTAATAAATTTTACTTAAAAAAAGAAAGAATAATAATTTAAAACTTTAAAATTGAAAACCAAAATTTAAAATTAAAAAATATATTTAAGGAAAATATATAAATAATTTACCGAAATTAATTTCCTCTTTAAAAGATATAAAATTGTCATTGTAACTTACAGAAGGAAACAAACTATTTTTTTTTTCATTTTGATATCCTTTAACTCCTTCTCTTTATTACAGGATTGACTCTGACGAAGGACATTTGTCAGGCATCGTCGGTTCACACTCGAGGTCACGAAAATAAATATCTGGGGGGAGAAGTGAGAGGGTGAAAATCCCACGATCAGGTATCCTGTAACTGTGAAGAAAATAATAATAATAATAATAATAATAATAATAATAATAATAATAATAATAATAATAATAATAATAATAATAATAATAATAATAATAATAATAATAATAATAATAATAATAATAATAATAATAATAAAATAAACAAATAAATAAATAAATAAATAAATAAATAAATAAATAAATAAATAAATAAATAAATAAATAAATAAATAAATAAATAAATATGGAAATAAATAGATAAATAAACAAATATATAAATAAATAAATGAATTAGCAAAAAAAAGTATATGACTGAAATTGAGTGTTAAATTTTCATTTATAGTTAAATAACTATTAACTAATATAGAAATGTGTTGATTCATTGTTTTTTATAAATTTTCTCAGGAATTTGCATTTCATGCCGTTTGTGATCTTCTGTTTAATGTATTTGCTGTTCAAGGCAGATGATCAAAAAACTATTTCGCTTTATCATTTTTTTTTAAACAAATTGGTTTGAAGTATTAAAATTAGAAATTTCGATCAAGTTTTTGACCACTTAGTAATTGTGATTGCTAAGAATCTAATTTGAAAAGACTTGACGGAGAAATCCATTGATAATATTAACTTTATAGCATTTTGCTGAGTAAAAAGTACTCTTTCTTAGATTTTAATTGCTAATTTATCCCTCAATTTGTGCAATAGTTAGTAGACCAGTTTTTAATCGATGAACTACATTGGTAATGTTAGCTGAGTTATATATGATATATAAGGAAAAAAGGGGCTTGTTTTTTTTGGTTTATGGAGTAATATAATCGAAATAGAATAAATATAAGAGAAAAGAGCATTTAAAGGGTACAATTTGCATTTCCAAATTTCCAT
>JABUQX010118514.1:7500-12500 GCA_015478945.1 Trachelipus rathkii
CACAGATTTACTTACACTCACACACAGATTTACTTACACACGCACACTCACTTACACATATAACGTATAATTTATTAAAACATTTTATGTTTTAATTAAACACGTACATTTATATTACTCATTCAAATATAACTAAAATTATTTTAAAGTTTCTTAAAACTTCTATAATAAATCAATCATTATCTTTGAACAAAGAATTTATTATTAACTGTTAATACTTTTTGTTTATAAATTTTATAACTATCAAGTTTTAAAATAACTTTTACTAAAATTTTATGAAATTTGTATTAAATTATATTACTGCACCTAAAGTATTAAATCAGTAACCTAGTAAGGGGTCAGCCCTAGCACCTCTACACCAAGCTATGCCACGTTTTGTTCCATTGACTTACTGTTTTACATCATCTTTAGCCATGTAATATGTATAAAAATAAATAAGTTCTTCCTGCTAACATAACATGTATTTTATTAAAATCTTCTAAGTTTTTATTTAAAAAAACAATTATTCACTTACATTTATATTATCCGCTCGATGTTAATTAAAAATATTTCAAAGTTTTTTAAATAATTCGGATTTTCTTTATTATTATTATTATTATCTATGTACATTGACAATCCATCACGAGAAAACACAACAACCCGCACTCCTTACAGATACGAAACTGACCTCTCTCTGTAAAATGTGTTGAAATAACTACTTTAGGCCTAAATTTAGGATAATCCTTTTTTGTAGCCCGGGGCGATTTAGGCCTAATTCCAGGTCAAAATATATTTCAAACTGACCTTTTTCTGTAAAATGTGGTGCAATAACTACGTTAGGCCTAAATTTAGGCCTAAATTTAGGATAAGCCTTTTTGTATCCCATGCTGATTTAAGCCTAATACCAGGTCAAAAGGTAATTCCAGTATAGACAAGAATCATTGTTATTATTATTATTTTTATAAATATATTTCAAGCTGAAACATGCTGGATCGGTAAGATCCTTTAAGCAGGTAAGAAGGAAATGTTTTCCTTACTTGTGATTGGTCCGAGTAATCCTTATCTCTATATGACCTCGTATGTGATTGGTCGAGAATTATTTTAACGTCTTTTGAAAATTAACTTTGTTCTTTAAACTTGTATTTGAGCAGGTGTGCTTTATTATCTTTTAGACCCCAACTCATTTTAAAATCATAGTCATTTTAGCTGTTAAGCGGTGCACAAGTTATCTGATTTGTATTAAAAGTGTTTTATTTTTACTAAGTGTATATCATATTTATAATAAATACTTACATTGAGGAATAATTATTAATTTCACTAGAATAGATAATAATTAATTCACTAGATTTATAGTAGATCACGTGAAGCAAAACGCAAGAGCGCCCGCAAGCGCGACCCGGTGCGGAACCGACGCATGAACCCGCCGGCGTAATATTACTACGCGGTCGCGAAAATATTTTCTTTATGATACACCGTTGTAAACTTTCATTACATCATTTTTGTATTTTCAAATATACCGCTTCCTATATTATGAACCGTCCATTTTATTTCTTACTTGTTCATTTTTAATTTTATTTATAGAAAATACCATTTCACTGGTAAAGTTTCTTGAAAAGAATTTAGTTTGCATAAAATTTGTTTTTGTAGAAAAACAGTTTGTTTTATTTATCCTAAAGTTATAATTCCTTGAGGGAAATAGAACAAATAGTCCGGATGTGACGTAGGCCATGTTCCTCTTTGTGGTATGCCTTTAAGATCTTATTACTTTAAGGAATGTAAAACAAGTTTTATATGCCTTAAAGTTACACCTATATACGACGTAGAGTTATTGTATAGAAGTTGTCCATACCCTCCCTTTTCAAGGCCTGTCTTTACGGTTTTAATCTTCTCTATGTATAAGTTATGAAAAAGTTGTTTATTCTAAAAATATTATTACATAATTACTATATTAATTAATTAAATACACAATGCGTGTACATGCATAATAAACTTCCCCTCATTGTACAAACCGTAATTTCTCTTTATGGATTTCCAGTATTGGTATCATATCATTATACTTCAAAATTACATCGAAGTATGTAAGTTCATACCTCTTCTATATCAGATGTTGTATGCACTCGGCAACCTTCGAGAATATCTCCCTTGGTTTGTAATAAACACTGATCAGGACTTTAAATAAACTAATGCGCTTGAACACATGTTATAAGGTTCGTAAATATACCTTGATACAGTACACAAACTAATATTATACATACTGAATGGGACGGTGTCCAAAAGATATCAACCTCTAGGATGTATGCCCTACCACTTTGAAATACAACGCGCCATATTTTCGCGACCGCGTAGTAATATTACGCCGGCGGGTTCATGCGTCGGTTCCGCACCGGGTCGCGCTTGCGGGCGCTCTTGCGTTTTGCTTCACGTGATCTACTATAAATCTAGTGAATTAATTATTATCTATTCTAGTGAAATTAATAATTATTCCTCAATGTAAGTATTTATTATAAATATGATATACACTTAGTAAAAATAAAACACTTTTAATAATACAAATCAGATAACTTGTGCACCGCTTAACAGCTAAAATGACTATGATTTTAAAATGAGTTGGGGTCTAAAAGATAATAAAGCACACCTGCTCAAATACAAGTTTAAGAACAAGAACTTAATTTTCAAAAGACGATAAAATAATTCTCGACCAATCACATACGAGGTCATATAGAGATAAGGATTACTCCGACCAATCACAAGTAAGGAAAACATTTCCTTCTTACCTGCTTAAAGGATCTTACCGATCCAGCATGTTTCAGTTTGAAATAATAACAATAATAAATAAATAACAATGACTTTTGTCTAATACTGGATTACTTTTGACCTGGTATTAGGCTTAAATCAGCGTGGGATACAAAAGGCTTATCCTAAATTTAGGCCTAAATTTAGGCCTAACGTAGTTATTGCACCACATTTTACAGAAAAAGGTCAGTTTGAAATATATATTTTGACCTGGAATTAGGCCTAAATCGCCCCGGGCTACAAAAAGGATTATCCTAAATTTAGGCCTAAAGTAGTTATTTCAACACATTTTACAGAGAGAGGTCAGTTTCGTATTTGTAAGGAGTGCGGGTTGTTTGTGGTTTTTCTCGTGATGGCATTGTCAATGTACATAGATAATAAATAATACTAATAAAAGAAATCGAATTATTTAAAAAACCTTGAAATATTTTTAGTTAACATCGACCGAATAAAAATGTAAGTGAATAATTGTTATTTTTAAATAAGAACTTAGAAAGATTTTAATAAAATACATGTTATGTTAGGCAGAGAAGAACTTTATTTGTTTATTTTTAATATTCTTATCATACATGGCTAAAGATGAAATGTAAAGCAGTAAGTCAATGGAACAAAACGTGGCATAGCTTGGTGTAGAGGGTGCTAGGGGCTGACCCTACTGATTTACTGATTTATTGCTAAGGTATGTAAATATATGTTTTTAATAAAATTTCATAAAATTTTAGTAAAATTTATTTTAAAAACTTGATAGTTATAAAATTTATCAACAAAAAGTATTAACGGTTAATAATAAATTCTTTGTTCAAAGATAATGATTGATTTATTATAAGAAGTTTTAAGAAACTTTAAAATAATTTTAGTTTTATTTGAATGGAATAATATAAATGTACGTGTTTAATTAAAACAATAAAATGTTTAAATAAATTATAGGGGGGGCGTTATATGTGTAGTGAGTGTGGCGTGTGTAGTAAATTGTTGTGAGTTAAGTAAATCTGTGTGAGTGTAATAAATCTGCCCGGGGGGCGGGTGTGTAAGTAAATCTGGTGTGAGTGTGTGTTGGTTGTGTGTGTAAGTGTAAATGTAAGTGTTATGGGTTAATGTAAGTGTCATAGTGAATGTGTGTATAAGGGTTGTCAGTGAATGTGTGTATAAGTGTAAGTGTGTGTGTGTGTGTGTAGTGTACAGTAAATGTGTCTATGGGTAAATGTTAAGTGTCATAGTGAATGTGTGTATAAGTGGTCATAGTGAATGTGTGTATAAGTGTAAGTGTGTGTGTGTGTGTTGTGTGTGTCATAGTGAATGTGTGTGTTCTAAATAATAATAAAACAATAGGCACTGAAAGTAAATGACCTTTTTTTAATAATAAAATAAAATACAAAAATAATAAATAAAAATAAATAAAAATAATAATAAAATAAATAAAAAGTATTAAAACAAAATAAAAAACATAATGTTAATAAATATATGAGTTAAAGCAGTAAAACATATGAGTTAAAGCAGTAAAACATACGAGTTAAAGCAGTAAAACATACGAGTTAAAGCAGTAAAAAATGAGTTAAAGCAGTAAAACATGAGTTAAAGCAGTAAACATACGGTTAAAGCAGTAAATACATGAGTTAAAGCAGTAAAACATGAGTTAAAGCAGTAAAGCAGTAAAACAAAAGCATACTAATCCCTCCTTGGTGTTAGGTCACACCTCTATTGGTTTACTGATTTACTGCTTTAAGGTATGTAATGTTAATAAATATATGAGTTAAAGCAGTAAAACATATGTTAAAGCAGTAAAACATGAGTTAAAGCAGTAAAACAGTAAAACAAAAGCATACTAATCCCCTTGGTGCTATGTAACACCAGTGTTTCTTTCAGGCATACCTCCGGGGGGGCTTTGCCCCCCCGGAGACAGTCGAGTGCCCCCCCGGAGAAAATCGAGCATGAATTAATTTTTGCCGTAAATTACAAAATAAAGCAAATAAACATAAAAAGTATGTTTAAATCTATATTATCTAGCGATAAATAATAAAATCAGCCAGAATGCATGGAAACATGATAGATATGGCAATAAAATAGCAAAGTTGTTAATTCTGACTTCTGAGAAAATGGGTATTGCTATAGAAATTTCTTTCGGAAAAGGTCCTATTAGTTAAGGGAAAAATCCAATTTTGAGCTGGGGCTGATCCCCATTTTTAGCCCCACCTAAAAATGGACATAAAATTCGGAATTTTCAGCCGATT
>JABUQX010118514.1:22500-27500 GCA_015478945.1 Trachelipus rathkii
GTACATTTATATTACTCATTCAAATATAACTAAAATTATTTCAAAGTTTCTTAAAACTTCTATAATATATCAATCATTATCTTTGAACAAAGAATTTATTATTAACTGTTAATACTTTCTGTTTATAACTATCAAGTTTTAAAATAATTTTTACTAAAATTTTATGAAATTTTATTAAAAACATATATTTTACGTACCTTAAAGCAGTAAATCAGTAAATCAATAGAGGTGTTACCTAGCAACAAGGGATTAGTATGCTTTTGTTTTACTGCTTTACTGCTTTAACTCGTGTTTTACTGCTTTAACTCCTATGTTTTACTGCTTTAACTCATATACTTTATTGCTTTACTGTTTTTAAAGCAGTATGCTTTAACTGCTTTTAACTCAATATATTATTCACATTATTTTTTAATACTTTTTATTTTATTATTTTTATTATTATTATTTTATTTTTATTTTTATTATTTTTATTATTATTTTTATTTTATTATTATTATTTTTATTATTATTTTTATTTTTATTTTTATTATTATACTTAGTGTTATTTACTTCATGCCTATTGTTATTATTATTTAACACACACACACACACACACACAACACCACACTTACACATACGCACACACACCACACACCCGCCCTGTTTAAACATATCAAATAAGTTCTTTTTGTATCATAATTTATTAAACATTTTATGTTTTAATTAAATACGTACATTTATATTACTCATTCAATTATAACTAAAATTATTTCAAAGTTTCTTAAAACTTCTATAATAAATCAATCATTATCTTTGAACAAAGAATTTATTATTAACTGTTAATACTTTTTGTTTATAACTACTTGTGATCTAAAATAACTTTTACTATCCAAATTTTACACTGCAATTTTATTAAAAACATATATTTTTACGTACCTTAAAGACAATAAATAGTTAAATCAATAAGGCATCCCTCTAGCAGCCCTCTACACCAAGCTATGCAGCGTTTTGGTCTATTGACTTACTGCTTTACACCATCTTTAGCCATGTAATAGTATAAACATACAAAATAAGTTCTTCTCTGCTAACATAACATGTATTTAATTAAACTCATTCTAGGTTTTTTAATTTAAAACATAACAATTATTCACTTAACATTATATTAATTCGCTCAATGTTACTAAAAATATTTCAAAGTTTTTTTTAAATAATTCGGATTTTTCTTTATTATTATATTATTATCTATGTAATTGAAATTCCATCACAGAAAACACAACAACCCGCATTCCTTACAGATACGAAACTGGCCTCTTTGTAAAATGTGTTGAAATAACTACTTTAGGCCCTAAATTTAAATAAGCCTTTTTGTTAACGCCGGGGCGATTTAGGCCTAATTCCAGGTCAAAATATATTTCCAACTGACCTTTTTCTGTAAAATGTGGTGCAAAAACTACGTTAGGCCTAAATTTTAGGCCTAAATTTAGGATAAACCTTTTTGTATCCAGGCTAATTTAAGCCTAATACCAGGCTCAAAAGGTAATTCCGCAGTATAAGACAAGATCATTGTTATGATTTATTTTTTTATTTAAATATATTTTCAATCTGAAACATGCTGGATCGGTAAGATCCCTTAAGCAGGTAAGAAGGAAATGTTTTCCTCACTTGTGATTGGTCGGAGTATCCCTTATCTCTATATGACCTCGTATGTGAATTGGTCGCGCATTATTTCTACTCGTCTTTATTTGGCACTCTTCTACAAGGTTGTAAACATGTTTTTTCATATCCTGAGCCTTACCTGTGATTGGATGAAAATTAACTTTGTTCTTTAAACTTGTATTTGAGCAGGTGTGTTTTATTATCTTTTAGACCCAAACTCATTTTAAAATCATAGTCATTTTAGCTGTTAAGCGGTGCACAAGTTATCTGATTTGTATTAAAAGTGATATTATTTTTACTAAGTGTATATCATATTTATAATAAAATATTTTCAGGAATAATTATTAATTTCACTAGAATAGGTAATAATTAATTCACTAGATATATAGTAGATCAGTGAAGCAAAACGCAAGAGCGCCGCAAGCGCGACCGGTGCGGAACAGCCGCATGAAACCGCCGGCGTAATATTACTAAGAGATGCAATATATGTATCGTAAAAATAAAAATGATACAAATACATCCTAGAGGATGATATCTTTTGGACACCGTCCCATTCAGTATGTATAATATTAGTTTGTGTACTGGATCAAGGTATATTTACGAACCTTATAACATATGTTCAAGCGCATTAGTTTATTTAAAATCCTGATATATCTGTGTTTATTACAAACCATGTGAGATATTCTGGATGGTTACCGAATGCATACAACAGCTGATGTAGAAGAGGTTATGAACTTACATACTTCGATGTAATTTTGAAGTATAATAATATGATACCAATACTGGAAGGTCATACAGCGAAATTACGGATTGTACAAGGAGGGGAAGTTTATCATGCATGTATATTTAACTGAGATTGTAATTATGTAATAATATTTTAGAATAAACAACTTTTTTAACTTATACATAGAGAAGATTAAAATCGTAAAGACATACCTTAAAAAGGGAGGATATGGGATAACTTCTATACATTAACTCTACGCTCTATGTAGGTGTAGCTTTAAGGCATATAAAACTTGTTTTACATTCCTTAAAGTAATAAGATCTTAAAGGAATACCACAAAGAGGAACATGGACAGCGTCACACCCGGCCTATTTGTTCTATTTCCCTTAAGGAATTATAACTTTAGGATAAATAAAACAAACTGTTTTTCTACAAAACAAAATGTTCTTTTCAAAACTAAATGTTTTTCAAGAAACTTTACCAGTGAAATGGTATTTTCTATAATAAAATTAAAAATGTTCAAGAAAGAAATAAAATGGGCGACTCATAATATAGGAAACGGTATATTTGAAAATACAAAATGATGTAATGAAAGTTTACAACGGCATATCATAAAGAAAATATTTTCGCGACCGCGTAGTAATATTACGCCGGCTGTTTCATGCGGCTGTTCCGCACCGGGTCGCGCTTGCGGGCGCTCTTGCGTTTTGCTTCACGTGATCTACTATATATCTAGTGAATTAATTATTATATATTCTAGTGAAATTAATAATTATTCCTCAATGTAAGTATTTATTATAAATATGATATACACTTAGTAAAAATAAAACACTTTTAATACAAATCAGATAACTTGTGCACCGCTTAACAGCTAAAATAACTATGATTTTAAAATGAGTTTGGGTCTAAAAGATAATAAAACACACCTGCTCAAATACAAGTTTAAAGAACTAAGTTAATTTTCATCCAATCACAGGTAAGGCTTAGGATATGAAAAACATGTTTTTACATACCTTAAACAAAACCAAAAAGACGATAAAATAATTCTCGACCAATCACATACGAAGGTCATATAGAGATAAGGATTACTCCGACCAATCACAAGTGAGGAAAACATTTCTTCTAACCTGCTTAAAGGATCTTACCGATCCAGCCATGTTTCAGATTGAAATATATTTTATAAAAATAATAATAACAATGTTCTTGTCTATACTGGAATTACCTTTTGCACTGGATTAGGCTTAATAAGCCCTGATACAAGAAGGCTTATCCTAAATTTAGGCCTAATTTAGGCCTAACGTAGTTATTGCAACACATTTTACAGAAAAAGGTCAGTTTTAAATTTATATTTTGACCTGGAATTAGGCCTAATCGCCCCGGGTACAAAAAGGCTTATTCCTAAATTTAGGCCTAAAGTAGTTATTCTCAACACATTTTAACAGAGAGAGTCACGTTTCGTATCTGTAAGGAGTGCGGGTTGTTGTTTTTTCTCGTGATGGATTGTCAATGTACATAGATAATAATAATAATAATAAAGAAAATCCGAAATATATTTTAAAAAAAACTTTGAAATATTTTTAGTTTAACATTGATCGAATAATATAATGTAAGTGAATAATTGTTATTTTTAAATAAAAACTAAGAAGATTTAATAAATACATGTTATGTTAGCAAAGAAAAACTTATTTTGTTATTTTTTATACTTATTACATGGCTAAAGATGGTGTAAAGCAGTAAGTCAATAGAACAAAACGTGGCATAGCTTGGGTGTAGAGGGTCTGCTAGGGGCATGGCTTATTGATTTAACTAATTTATTGCTTTAAGGTACGTAAAATATATGTTTTTACTAAAATTTCATCAAATTTTAGTAAAAATTATTTAAAACTTGATTTTATAAACAAAAGTATTAACAGTTAATAATAATTTTTTGTTCAAAGATAATGATTTATTATTGTAGATTTTAAGACACTTGAATAATTCTTATAATATTTCAATGAGTAATATAAATGTACGTATTTAATTAAAACATAAAATGTTTTAATAAATTATGTTCATACAAAAGAACTTATTTGATATGCTTTAAACAGGGCGGGTGTGTGTGTGTGGTGTGCGTATGTGTAAGTGTTGGGGTGTGTGTGTGTGCTGTGTGTGTGTGTGGTTGTGTGTGTGTGTGTGGTGTTAAATAATAATAACAATGGGCATGAAGTAAAAACACTAAGTAATATAAATAAAAATAAAAATCAAATAATAATAAAAAATAACAATAATAAAATAAAATAAAAAATAAAAATAAAATAATAAATATAAAACTAAATAATAAATAAAAATAACACATGATATGAAGTTAAAAAGTATTAAAACATAATGTTAATAAATATATGAGTTAAAAGCCATAAAGCATATGAAGTTAAAAAGTAAAGCAATAAAGTATATTGAGTTAAAAAGCAGTAAAACATAGGAGTTAAAGCAGTAAAACACGAGTTAAAGCAGTAAAACAGTAAAGCAAAAAGCATACAAAAACTAATCCCCTTGTTACTAAGTAACAACTATTGATTTTACTGATTTAACTGCTTTACGGTATGTAATGTTAATAATATATGAGTTAAAGCAGTAAAACATATGAGTTAAAGCCGTAAAACAT
>JABUQX010118515.1:0-2500 GCA_015478945.1 Trachelipus rathkii
TTATGATTTACTGCTTTATAATCTGTATTATACTGATTTATAATCTTATGCTTGTATCATGATATAATTATATATATAGTATATATTATTATATATTATACTTATTGTATAATATATAGTATTATTATTATATGATTATAATATATATATAATAATAGTATATATATATATATATTATATATAATATAATATTATATATATATATATATATTTTATATATATAATATATATATATATATATATTATATATATATAGTATATATATATATATAAGTATATATTATATATGTATTTATATATACTAATATATATATATATATATCTAATATATATATATATATATATCTATATATATATATTATATATATATATATATATATGATATATTATATAATATATATATATATATATTATATATATATATATATATTATATATATATTATATATATTATATATTATATATATATATATATATATACGTATATATATATATATATATTATTATTTCTATATATATCATATTATATTATATATATATATATATTATATTATCTATCTTTTAGTATATAATATATATATATAGTTTATATATTATTGATATATTGTTATTAAATATATAAATATCTATAAATATATATATATATATATATATAGTATACAATATTATATTATATATTTTATACTAATATATATATTATATATTATATACATATTATATATATATATAATATATAATATAATCATTCTATTTATTGTTAGGCATTGTTCACAATGGTTTATGTTTTGTTGCAGTATATAATCATATACCTTATAGTGGATTGGAAGTTTTCTGTATTAAACTAGCGAGAACTTTTTTTTTTCTCTTCTCAGATTGCTCAGCACGCTATAAACACGGGTCTACATTTATGCGCATGTTTGGAGTACTGCTCTCATTTATCTGGGGGGTGTTCTGGTTTCACACCGGGCTTTTGGACAGGGTCGAGTCAAAGGAAAAAAGGCTTATAAACTGTTCTGTACTTTCAGTTCACTTGACCCTCTATCTTTGCGGGCGCGATGTTGATGCTTTATTCTATCATATAGGTACCGCAGAGGCAGGTTGCTCCGGAGGGAATTATGCACTCGCGTACCTACCACCTTCAAACCATCCCTATTCGTACACAAATGGGGCTGTATCTGGCGCACAAGATTTTGTATATGACATTGGGTAATCCAGGCTTAGATTAGATTGTGGTGATCCTTCTTTACACACCACACAATCTGTTCTGTTGGAAATTTCGTAACGTCTATTCACATTTGTATTCTCCCTGCTGAAATTTTTTTTATTAACTCCCATACTTAAGCCTGAATTTTAAGTGTACTCAAAATATGCGTATTTGATGATTTTGAGAGGTAGAAACTTTTTGAGTCGTACGATTAAAAAGTGACCTGCCCTTCCTTGATAGGGTAATCCTGCCCGTGACATTCCCTTCTTTTAACAAACTGTAAAAAATTCTCTTTGTGAGGGTCTCCAGTATGTGGAAATGAAACTGAATCTCCTACTTCACGCTTCCATCCTAAAACATTATTCGCAGATTTTTGCCAGAAATCGCAACTCTCTTCAACATTTACCACCTCAGATGGACTGATATGTCGCAACTAACAAATTTTGAACCTTTTCACTTAAATTTTTACCTTTAGAATTCCTAGTACTCACACGCACAAAATCTACCATAGCTCTCTAACACAAGTCACTCATCAGAATTGCAAATCCTTCTATCCCCCCTTTCATTCCCTTTCCGCACACAACAACAACTACATTTCCACCAAACCACTCATTTTCGCCGTTTCCTTTCATCTGTTGTTTCAGGCCACAGCGAGCATAATCAAATTTGTCCTTTCTAAATACATCCATCACCTCTCTCCTCTTCTCCTCAACATTTATTCATTGCCATTTTCATCGTAACGCATACGATTATTAACATTTTCGCCATAAAGAATGAAGGCTGTTTACGGTCGGATCACGACCTTCTAGAGGCTTATGACAGTAGGCATTCCTGCAAAAGATAAGTGGTAAGTGGGCAGCCAGCCTAACTACCACCGTCCCTTAGTCGGCCTTCTAACGACACGCAGGACATAAGATGTGGCATTTTTCTTCCCAACACATAGAGATATAAGGGATAAGGATGTCTGTAGGATGTTGTCTAGAAGAGGGGTGTGGATATAAATATGCGTATATGATATGTGGATAAAAGGTGGTGTTTCTAAGATGTTGTCTGGAGGATGAGTGCAGGGTTGTGGAGTCGGAGTCGGGGAGTCGGGTAGTTTTGAAAGAGGTGGAGTCGGAGTCGGCAATTTTGAAAAGGGTGGATTTCAGGAGGTCGGAGTCGGAGTCGGTAATTTTGAAGAGGGTGGAGTCGGAGTGGGAGTTGGAGTCGAAGTCGGGGTCGAAGTCGGTAAT
Organism: Trachelipus rathkii; assembly: GCA_015478945.1. NCBI lineage: Eukaryota > Metazoa > Arthropoda > Malacostraca > Isopoda > Trachelipodidae > Trachelipus > Trachelipus rathkii. Next base: position 2,439 of record JABUQX010118515.1, read on the forward strand.
TTTTCAAAAGGGAGGAGTCGAAGTCGGAGTCGGAGTCGGAGTCGGAGTCGGTAATTTTCAAA
>JABUQX010118515.1:12500-25347 GCA_015478945.1 Trachelipus rathkii
ATGGCTATGTGTATGTTGTGTTGTTTTAGAAAGATTTCTATTTCTTTGGATTTGTTGTGTAGTCCAAAAGCATTGAATTACAACATGTTTATATAGTGGGTTCTCTGCGTGCTTCAGGTTGTAAGTGATTACCTTAGGAAGTTTCCAGATAATAATAAAAAGACTTTATCTCAGCGACAAACATTTTTGGTATAAATAAGAGATTTTCACATTTTTCTCGGAAAATGTTAGTCGTACGAGAAAAAAATGGCAGATGATAATACGTGCAATTGTCCACGTTTAATTGATCTACAGCTTTGATACAATATATTTTTGCATATAATTAATATTTCGATAGATAAACAAATAAAAGTGATTTTTTTTTCTGTGACACTTTTATTTTTACAACTTTCAAAGTTCAAGGGGCACTGCAACCCTCCTTTTATCCAATTGAGCTGAAAATTTACACAGGTGTTTTTCGTATAAAATGGAACCAAACTGGGTAATAGGAAGAAATTCAAAAATTCAAAAATAAGAGCAACCCTAATTTACATATATATATATATATATATATATATATATATATATATATATATATATATATATAATATATTATATTATATTATATATAATATATATATTATATATACTAGTATATATATATATATTATATAATATTGTAACGCTTTGGAACATGCTCGTTTGAACTCCTTGCAATCAAATTGTCAGTACGGCAAATATATTTACATCCTCCCAGAGAGCATTTTTCAATCGACTGGTGTTCCCCATTCTCGTATATATATATATATATATATATATATATTATATATATTATATATATATATTATATATATATATATCATAATCATTTATAATTATTATAAAGAAATGACAATTATAATTTTAATTAAAGTGATAGTATATAATGGTAAATAATACTAATGATATTTATAGTGTTTTATATCAAGCCTTCAATTGCTAAAGACATTGGTGAATATCAATGATATTATTATTATTATTATTTATTATTATTTTATTATTATTATTATTATTATTATTATTATTATTAATTATTATTATTATTATATATTATTATTATTATTATTATATTATTATTATTATTATTATTATTAATTATTTTATTATTATTATTATTATTATTATTATTAATTATTCATTATTATTAATTATTATTAATATTATAAGTTACTTTAACTTCTATTCCCTAAATATTTTCTTCTGATTTTCATTAATTTTGTCTTAATACTAGTCTAGAAAATAGTTTGCAAAGAAAGTAAGAGGCATAATTTAATATTTACTTATTTTTCTGACCGGTTTCGTCCGTAAACCGGACTTCTTCAGAAGTTTCGATTCTAACATTTTGTTAATGAATTATATAATACCAAGATTTAAAAAAATTAACATTAGAAATTAAATGTAGATTTTACATCTATAAAGTATATTTAATTTAAACAAAAATTTACTGTCTTGCAATCTCCTGGATATATATATATATAATATATATATATATATATATATATATTATTATATATATATTATATATATATATATTATATATATATATATTTATACTATATATATATACTATATATATTATATACTATATTATATATATTATATATATATATATATATATATATATATATATATATATACCATAATATTATAGAAAAATTTACAAAATTTCCGTATAAGTTTGGTTTCTCGAAAGATAACGCCGAGCAAGCGGAACGCAACAAATTTTGAAAACCCAAAATTGAACGAATAACTTTCTATTTAAATAGTCATATATATATATATATATATATATAAAATATATCAAATATTATAATTAACAAATAATGAAAATACATCAATCTATACATCATATAATATATATATTATATATCATATATATATATATATATATACATATATATATATTATATTAATAAATAAAATATAATATATATTATTATATATATATATATAAATAATATATAATATATATTATATATTATATAATATTATATATATATAATATTATATATATATATAATATATATATAAAAGAATAATGTAATTTAAAACCACTTAGAAATAAACAGGGGAATTTAAATTTCTTTAAATAAATTAAGAAAGTTTACGTTTCGAGACTTTAACTCAGTTCTCCTCCTTCAGAACTAACAATGAAAATGACAAGTCTCGAAACGTAAACTTCTTAATTTTTTTAAAGAAATTTTAATTCCCCTGTTTATTTCTTAGTGGTTTTAAATTACTTTATTCTTTCTATATAATTTTATCTTTACATTAATAGAGTTTGATTTGAAGTAAAAACTCTTCAAATTTATTTGTTATATATATATATATATATATATATATATATATATATATATTATATAGTATTATATATATATATATTATATATATATATATATATATATATTATATATATATATATATATATATATATTATTATATATAATATATATATATATATATATATATTTCGTGTCAATTATATAAGCAGTACTTTCAAAAAATATGCTCAAAATGGAATTAGATTGCTAAAAAAAATATTAACAAATATCTCAACAACTACCGTTTTTGCGACGGAACAATTAAAGTATTACTAATACTTTAAATACTACAAATACTCTTTTAAAATAATCTAATACCTTTAATACAAATGAACGCTTTAAACGTTAGGCAATTCCTTTAAATGCTATCCCGGACAGGTACTACCAAGATTTATAGTACACTATGTGACGTCGTAAACTTACTTTATTAATCTTGAATGAATCTTAGAACAGGCTCCCAGACGATGCCACTCACACTATAAGACTTTCGCCACTTTGATGACAGTAACTTCTTAACCATAAAGATTATTACTGGATCTTATGGATCCTTAACACTTGCATTAAATATGCTGACTTACCAAAACCATCTTTGACCAAGAAGAAAGTGTCTCAATGCGAGGGGTTCGTTTTTAGCATAAGGCCTGACCAACATATATTAATTAAAACAATTAAATAAATGAAAATATAGCTTTAAGAAAATTGACAGACGATATATATATATGATATATATATATATATTAATATATATATATTTTAAATATATACAGACTATATATATATATATATATATATATATATATATATATTATATATATTATATATATATCATATATATATATATATATATATATATATATATAATATAAATATATTTATATATATATATATTAATATATATATATAATATATTATATATATATATATCTATATATATATATATATAGTTATATATATATATATATTATATATGTTTATATATATATATATATAAACAGGTATATATATATATATATATATATATATATATAATATATATATTATATATATTATATATATATATATATATTATTATATATATAATATATATATATATATATATATATGTATAGAATTATTTATTAAAATAAAATTAAAAAAATAAATAAATATCTTTCAAAATATTATATCAGACAATACTATTTATAAAATTGGATCCAATATTATATCCCCAATATATTATGAGATATCACTAAATCAAAATACAAGGGGTATATTAAAAGATACAAAAAAAAAAAAAATTAAAAAAAATTAAAAAAATAAATAAATTACACTTAATAAAAATATTTGAAAAATTTACTTTTAATATTGCAATAGCTAAACGCACTGAGTATTATATTCCCCAGGTCTTAGAAAATATTTCTATTTTAGAAGATCAGAGCATATAATGAACAATGCCAACAAAAAATAAAAAAAATACCTAACAGTATTACCATTAAATAAATATCAAAACTTTATGTATAAACACACTACTGTATAAATACCCAACATTAACATATAAATGCTATATAATAAATACACAAGAAATATTTATTATTGAAGATAATAAATATTTAAATTATTAAATAAATATTTAAAACTTTTCAAAATATTACCAATAAAATTTGAAATATTACTCTGTAAAAAAATATATCTCAAAAATGCAAAAAAATATGAATTCTACCAAAAAGTAAATAGAGAACACTTACATCTTCATAATTGTAGGTAAGCACAGGACACCTCTAATAACAAGAACTGCACCTTTAAAATACCTCAGAAAAGTAACCACATAATATTATGAAAATAAATTACTCAAAATATTTATCACCAATGAATAAAACCATTTAAATTAATAAATACGATTAAAACACCAAAAGATTTCAATGAAAAATTTAACACAGGTAAACGCTTTACAAACATAGGTAAAAACTATTAATATTTCAGACGACACATGTTATAACTGTAAAATTTCACAGCAGACTAAATAATAATATGTTGACACATATAATACCACCAACACATCTACGCTCCAGTAAATTCTAGGACAAAGTCACTCTCATACTCAAAACATACCGTTTTATATCAAGACAGATGCACCACGATACATTCCTGACCAATGGAATAGACTTTCAAAAAGCAGCCATAAATATGTATACACCTTTTATACTAAAATTGCAGGTACTATACATACTACTAATTACAAGACGGAGGCGGGTCGATTTGTCAACGTTTTATTACTGAAAAAAAAAAACTCTTTCTAAATTCATATCAAAATAGAAACTCGGACAACAATATTGCGCTCCACACCTTTGCCTTTAAATAAATAAATAAAAAATGCATAGAGCTCTTTTAACTACGAAAAGCAATATGAAATTAAACCTTGTTATTTTATCTTTCCATTTATTTTAAAAATTCAATTTGTGAAATATTTAGAAACTAAAAAAAAAATGAGATCGTATTATTATTATTAATAATAATATAATAATAATAATAATAATAATATAATAATAATAATAATAATAATAATAATAATAATAATAATAATAATAATAATAATAATAATAATAATAATAATAATAATAATAATAATAATAATAATAATATATAGAAATTCAATGTCAGCTTTAGTTTTAATATGATTTTTATTTTTAACTTCTAAATCCCTAAATATTTTCTTCTGATTTTCATTTAATTTTCTTAATACTAGTCTAGAAAATAGTTTGCAAAGAAAGTAAGAGGCATATTTATATTTATTAGTTTCTGACCGGTTTCGTCCGTAAACCTCGGACATCTTCAGAGTTTCGATTCTAACATTTGAATGAATTATATAATACAAGATTTAAAAAATTAAAATTACAAATTAGATTTTAGATTTTAGAGGCATTTCATATTATATTAATTTAAGTGACAATACGTTGAACTTTATGTTAATGTCTGGTTTTACGTTTTATGTAATAAGCCTCAGCTATTTTCAGTTTTTGAGCTTCGCATGAGGAATCTAAAATTTTGAATCACTGTGAGATATCAGGTAGAGTTGTTTTGTTATGTCAGGTGATAAATGGTTGTATATTTTACTAGGTTTTAAAGCAAGTGCTGGTAGCCCTACTCTGTTAATTATTAGCTCGTGTAACCCATATACGTCGACGTACAGTCAGACTCGGGACATGCAAATTGGTACACGACATGGTGATTAACTGAAAGGGTAATCCTTAGTGAGCAAGCAAGGAAGAAAGTTTTTTTTTTTTTTTGGTATAGTAACTGTGATTTTTGTGTTTCTTTTAGATTTAATGTGTGTTTTAATAATACCGCGTAGGCATTTTTTCTCTTTATCAAAGTCTTTTGCATTTGAAGTTTTAAAATAAAATTTAATGCTTTCAGAGATATTATTCGTATTGTCCTGTTTTTTTATAGAGTTTGTTGATGGTTTTGTTTATTATTTTTTCCGTTAAATTTAAAGGGTGGTTACAGTTGATCAGGTTCTGTTTAATTCTTTGAACTTCAATGAAGGATATATATACGGACTACCCAAAATACACAAAGATGAAAAAGACCTACCACTGCGTCCCTTAATATCTGGGAGTAGGAGCGGTACTGTCACTCATGACATTGCTCAATACCTCAATACCGTAATACGTCCTAACTTAGATAGCACGTTTATTGTCAAATCTAATAATGAAACCCTATGTTAACTATCTCATTTAAAACTTAGAAACTCAGAAACGCTAGTTTCTCTGGATGTTGAATCATTATTTACGAATTTCCCCGTTGTAGAACCATAGATATTATCAACTCACTTTTCTAGCAATTCTAATAATCAAACCTCTTATGACATTTCCGACCATTCTGTGGAACCTTTTCTAGTAATATATTATAATGAAACCCTTTTTAAATTTCCAAGATAGTTTCTACTGCAAAAGGATGGTTGCCATGGGTTCACCTCTGGGCCCTACATTCGCTGACTTTTACATGGCAGAGCTAGAAAATGGAATTTTGAGGGAAAACAATACATTCAGCCAAGTCTTTTATGTAAGATATGTTGACGACACCCTTACTCTATTTAGGAACCATACGGACATTCATCAGTTTATCAACCGCTTGCAAAGATTTCTTGCCTCAAATTCACATATGTAACATCTCTAAATAATATTATTACCCTTTTGGATATTAAAATCAAAATTAAAGATGATGGAACCTTTTCTACAGGCATACATGTCAAGCCAACTGATAATGGTCTGTACCTTAATAATAGCTCCTACTCCCCAGAAGTATATAATAATTCAATTGTAAACACACTCATATATATGGCTTATAAATTGTGCTTGGATTGGGAATCATTTGATATTGAAGTTCAAAGAATTAAACAGAACCTGATCAACTGTAACCACCCTTTAAATTTAACGGAAAAAAATAATAAACAAAACCATCAACAAACTCTAAAAAAACAGGACAATACGAATAATTTATTTGAAAGCATTAAATTTTATTTTAAAACTTCAAATGCAAAAGACTTTGATAAAGAGGAAAAATGCCTACGCGGAATTATTAACACCCACATTAAATCTACAAGTAACACAAAAATCACAGTTAAACTATACCACAAAACAAGAAAACTTTCTTCTTGCTTCTCTACTAAGGATACCCTTTCAGTTAATCACCATGTCGTGTACCAATTCGCATGTCCCGAGTCTGTGTGTACGTCGACGTATATTGGTTACACGACTTATAGATTAACAGATAGGGCATACCAGCACCGCTTTAAACCTAGTAAAATATACGAACATTTATTCACTGAACATAACAAAACAACTATACCTGATATCTTACAGTCATTCAAAATTTTACCTCCTCATGTGAAGCTCAAAAACTGAAAATAGCTGAGGGTTATTACATAAAACATCTAAAACCAGACATTAACATAAAGTTCAACGTATTGTCACTTAACACTCAAAGTTGGAGCTAAATTCTGAAAATAGCTCGGTATTTTGCGTTCAGAAAAAGTTATTTCGTGACTACGTGCTAAAAGTATTTTATATTTATTGAAAATCATGGCTAGTAACGAAGCACACATCGAATTATGTAATGGATTAGGCTTAACGGGAACTGAAGCCGCGAACTTCTGTCGTGAGGAGAGAATGAGAGAAAAAGAAGCTTTGAAGGAGAGAGATAGAGGAGCGAAAAATTGCAAAAGAGAAAGAGATAGAGGAAAAAGATTAAAAAAAAGATAGAGGAACAAAAGATTCAAAAAGAGATAGATGAACAAAGAATCCAAGCAGAGATACAGGAGCATAGATTCACTGCAGAGTTGGAAGAACGAAGGATTGAAGCTGACATTCAAGAACGAAAAATGAAGATGGAATGCGAAGCTGACGAAAAAAGGATAAAAACAGAGGCTGAAGAACGAAGAGCTAAATTTGAAGCAGATAAGGAGGATAGAGAGTCCCAAGAAAGAATAACACAAATGAAGTTAGATGTAGAAGAGCGTCATAGGCAGTATGAAACATCCACAACATCTCCAGATACTTCTCTCTCAAATAATGCACCCTCACACAACAAGCTTCCTAAGTTGAAAATACCAAACTTTGATGAGAAAGTTAATAATATCGAAGACTACATTACATTGTTCGAAAAACAAGCGGTAGCAAACGACATCCCTCGTGAAAGGTACGCCCATCTGTTGGGGTCGCTTTTAACTGGAAAGGCTGTAATGGTTTGAAACGAGCTCACTGTTTAAGATGCGTCCAGTTTCGACGTTTTGAAGAAAGCCTTGTTAGTCCGGTATGACCTCACAGAAAGCGGATACCGATCCAGGTTCAAAGCTATGTCTCCTACCAATGACCATAATCCAGCAGTTTACATGAAAAAGGTTTTAGATGTACTCAAGAAATGGATAGCCGCTGAAAACGTAAAAGGGAGTGTTGAAGAGTTACTCAAGTTCATAACCATTGATAAGTATATGACAACCGTGCCAAAGGAACTGGCCACGTTCTTAAAGGAGAGGAACGATAAAGAGATGACAGAAATAGTCTCAAGTTCCGAGAACTATTTACAAGCCCACAGAATGAGTTTAGCATTGCGTAGTAGTCACGTAAACAATAGTAAAAGCAGACCAGGAAATAATAACAAGTATTACGATAGAAAGACCACACACCACAACACTCCGCTCCAAAGGAATAATGTGTCGGCAAACGGTTGCCCAAGGTAACGAGTATAAGAAGGACCATAACAAAGGCTCAACTGAGCAGAAGAACGTTGTCACATGCTATAAATGTCAATGTAAGGGACACTATGCGAGAGATTGCCGTGCGACGCCCTACAATAGTAGCTGCAAAAGTTTTAATACTTTTAATGGACGACAAAGGGACGAAAGTAGGACCACTGTGGCATCCGCAGATATATCTGTTGAGGAAAAAGTCCTGTCAGTGGCAGGTGAAGAGCCATCTCCGTCCGTAGATCTATGTATGGTGGGGGGTACAGATGACAACCCGCACAGTCTGCCTGTCGTTGACGGTATCGCAAATGGTTATCGTGTCCGATGTCTGAGAGATACTGGCTGTAACAAAATTGCATTACGACAAAGGTTCGTTCCCGAAGAAAACTACACCGGAGAATACACAAAAATGAGGATATTAGACAATACTGTCAAGAAAGTTCCACTGGCTAGTGTAGTATTGGATACACCGTACTACACGGGGAAACTATGGCTGTTGTGATGCCGGACGTTGTTTATGACCTGATTTTGGAAAATATTGATGGGGCTTTACCCCTAAATGAACCTGATGAAGAGTGGGATGGGTCAGAACGCCCGTGTCTTAGCACGAAGCAAGACGTTGCAACTCGAGTAAAGTTGATTTCTCCGATCATCAATAAGGTTGAAGAAATTATGGGTGTGGAATCACCTACTCAACGTGAAGTTCCACTTATCAATCATGAAGCCAGGAATGAGTTGGTGGAAGTTGAAAACGTACCCATTTTGAGTCCATCTTGTGATCGAGGTATTGTCAGAGTTTCTCATGAAGAAGAGTCTCCTGTAGAAGAGTTAAAAGCAGTTCAGTATCCCACGACAGAAAGCACCGATGGCAACATTGATTCCAGTGAAGAAGATACAAAAGTATCTGAAGGGCAACTCTTCAACGAAACGAATGATGCCCCAATTATTGAAGCTCCTGCAGAAGTATCTGACGCAGAAGGCGATCAGGTACAGGATCTCATAAGAGACAGAACAGTCTTTAAAGATTGACAAAAACAAGATACTACATTGCAAAGAATATGGAAATCCGTTGAAAAGGACGAAGAAAAGTACTTATTAATTAAGGATCTATTATTTAAGAAAATAATTGAGAATCAGACTGAATGGAATGTGCTGATTGTGCCTAAAGATTATAGAAATAAAGTAATGAGCATGGCACATGATGAAGTATTTGGAGGTCATCAGGAAGTCAAAAAGACCATGGGAAAAATCACGCAGTAGTTCTATTGGCCAAATATATACCAGGACGTCACCAAATTTTGTTACTCATGTGACATATGTCAAAGAACGTGCCCAAAAGGAAGAATAGCAAAGTACCTCTATGTTCTATGCCTATAATAGAGGAGCCGTTCCAAATGGTTGTAATAGATTTGGTGGGGCCAATTATACCACCCTCGTCAGAAGGCCACCAATATGTGTTAACACTGGTCGTTTGCGCAACGAGATACCCCAAAGCGATATCTTTGAAAAGTATCTCGGCACAGAAGTTGCAGAGAGTCTGATGAGCATATTTATGCAGTTAGGTGTTCCAAAAGAAGTTGTGAGTGACAACGGTACACAGTTCACTTCACTATTAATGAAAGATGTAGCGAAATTATTAAACATACGACCGATCCACTAACGCATTTTCCACCCAATGACCCAGGGTGTGACTGAGAAGTTTAACGGAACGTTAAAAACTATGCTCAAAGAAATGTTCCATGAACAAGTACGAAAATGGCCTAAGTTTATGGAACCATTGTTGTTCGCCTATAGAGAGGTGCCACAGGAGTCTACAGGGTTCTCTCCTTTTAAACTTTTGTACGGACGGACAGCAAGGGGACCCATGCAGATCCTACATGAGTTATGGCCGGAGATATAAATCCAGAGGAGGCAAAATCAACATATATATACGTTTTTGATCTTAAAGAACGTCTGAATGAAACTTTGCGGATGGCGCGCGAAAACTTGTCCAGGGTCCAAAGAAAACAGAAGCATTATTATTATAGAAGTGCCAGAAATAGGAAATTGAAGACGGGAGATTATGTCCTAGTACTCATACCCACATCCCATAACAAGATGCTTATGAGGTGGGGTGGGCCGCATGTAGTGGTGGAGCCATACGGCCAGGACAATTATAGAATAAGAGTAGGGGATATCATTAAGACATATCATATAAACCTACTGAAGAAGTATCTATCAAGAGAAGAGAGTAATACTGTTGATGGAGAACAAGATGACAATCACCAGGTTGGAGCGTCAGCTATTTTAATCGAAGCAGAGGATGAGGAAAATATCCCAGTCCCAGTGGTAAACTCGTCATTGAAATGAAAAGAGGACCTCAGGGATGTCAAAATCAATTATAAAGTTTTTGACGAGATGAGGAAAGATTTAATGGAAGTTTTTGCAGATATACCAGGGACGGCGCTTCACGATTACCACGTGATCGATCTTGTGGACGAGGATCCTATCCGTCTAAAACCATATACTCCACCATATACTATGCGTACAGAGCTGAAGAAGGAGATAGAAAAGATGTTAGAGATGGGAGTCATCGTTAAGTCATCGTCACCATTCTTGGCACCAGTTGTTGTTGTACAAAAGAAGGACGGCACTAAACGTGTTTGCTCCGATTACCGTGCCCTTAACAGAGTAACCGTGTTCGACCCAGAACCAATGATCACCACGCAATCCTTGTTTACTAAGTTCGCAGCAGATAGGTAATATTCGAAGCTGGATTTGTCAAAATGATATTGGCAAATACCTATCAAGCCTGAGGATGCGTATAAGACCGGCTTTTCAACAGAAGATGGACACTATCACTACGTAAAATTACCATTCGGGATGGTAAATGCTGGGGCTACGTTGGTCAGGGCGATGCGTAGGATTTTGGACGAAATAAACGACGTTAATTTTTACATTGATGACATTATTATTCATTAGGGATGTACCGATATGTATCGGTAATCGGTAATCCGGTATTCGGTATATGGGCCATTTTCTTGGGTAACGGTCATCGGTATCGCTATCGGTTAAAATGGCCGGTACTTAGCCGTTTTTTTTACTTTTTGGTGAATAGCTAATATGATATTCGTGTAGATTGAGCAGATAATTTAAGTTCAATATATTCCGGAGTTGGAGCCTGTTGTTTTTTTTTTCTTCGACTTCTTTTTAACTTGATTTTTTAGCGTTTCTCAAACTTGGGCTTTTAGGCGTAACATTACCTATTTGAATAGCCCTTATTATAATTTATCACAGATTTTAGGCTTTATATTCTTTATTAAAGTGTTAATAATTTTTTTCTTTTTTTGTACGTAATGACGTGAGAGTGTGTGAATGATAGAGTGAGTGAATGTTTATGATAACTTTCTGGATTGATTTCATATTTTAGATATTTATGTAAATATGGGTTTTAGAAGCGTTTTAAAAAAATATTCAAAGTTTTAATTTAGGCTTTTGCGGTGCGCAATAATTTTTCCGTCATTTCTCCTTTTGGTTTTTGTCTTTTGCTTTCTTCTTTTTTTTTTTTTTTTTCTTTTTTCTTTTTTTTTTTAGTGGAGTATGTGCCTATGTTTTCCCTGATCCTATATCAGGGTTCACACTGAACTTCTTAAATTTGATTTCTCCTGACTTTCCCTGCGGACTTTCCTGACATTCCCTGACCAAAACCGCAAATTTTCCGACCAGCGTGTTCGTTTCTTTTGGCGCATAAAATATCTATAAAACATTATTGCAGCCTAGTTTACTCAGTTCATACATTAAATATTGAAAATTTACTTTAGAAAACTGTTCATTGATCCATGGATGCAATTTATAAAAAAATAATTTTTATTTTTTTTAGTATCAGCCTATATCCTTCCTCAATCAGCCGTCCGAACGCACTCTTTTTTTTTATTTTTCAAAAGTAAAACGAGTTTTATTTATACAAAAAGGACATAAATTATAAGCTTACATTAATGGACTAGGTGACTAACGTCCACTGTTGATCACAGAAAGTTCTAATATTGGGGAGATTAAGTTATACTTTTTCTTCTCTAATGCATCTTGAAATTTGATTTTATAAAGCGTCTGTCTCCTGCAATATGCTTTTCTAGTTTTGAATTTTCTCTCTGCTCTGTCAGGTTTATAGATCTGTATGGATTAATCCTTTTATTCAACCTTTTTATTCTCTTCTTGTTTTTGGTTCTGTTTTGTCTCTTTGAGATGTTCTTCATATCTTCTATGGGGCAGCTTCTTACATTTGCTCGAACTATTATTGAGGTATATG
>JABUQX010118516.1:0-2500 GCA_015478945.1 Trachelipus rathkii
ATAATTTACTATCGAAAATCTACGTAAATACCTATCAACCCATACACCTTGTCACTAAATTAATTATCGTCCATCCTCCCTCGACACGACTTAAAATATACCCCTCTTCTTTCAACTAAGCTCAATTCTATTTTAATCAATAAAGACTTATCAAATATATTACATATTCCCTCATTCATACTAGTACCCCTCGCTAATAGGTTATTAGTAGATATACTCATGATCCATACTACCATCCTATATGAAATACTCACTTATTACTTCATAAACGCCTACAAATACTAATTTAATTAATACATCATAATATACCCTTCTCTACCAAAACTTAACCTCCTAGAGAAGATAAACGCTAGTCTCTCAAGTAAGAGGCTAATATGGACCTCAGCTCCGGAGCATCATTCAATGAGTCACCTATACCATATAAAAACTACATGCAATAACAATATATTAAAATTAATTAATATATGTCAATTTAAATTAGAACCAATTAAGTCTTATATCCCCCACTATTGCTACCAGATATGTCACAAATTCTCTCTAATGATACATATAGAAGCAACCTCCTTCTGATAGGTGCCCAGAATTACTCGACGCTCCCCGCGCTCAGATTCTCTATAATCCTCTATTCTATCCTCGATAGTACTGTGTAATACCTTCCCCGGTGGCGGCAGCTCGGTTAACCTGGAATAAGCAGTTGTTGAGCCCTCCAATTAAGTAGTGTAAGTAGCCAGGGAATACAATGAAAGTTATTAATATATAGTTAAATTAGGGACGCCAGGGCTCGAGTTCATCCAATTTTGGATATGTTGCATTTACATTTATTAACTCCACACACAACTATATATATATATTATATTATATATTTATTATATATTATTAATATATTATTATTATTATATTATATATATTATATATAAATTAATATTATATATATATAATATTAATATATATATATATATATATATATTATATATATTAATATAATAATATATATTATAATTTATAAATAATATAATATTAATTATATATTAATTAATATTATCATGGATAAACTAAACCGTTCACGGCTCAGAGCACTAAACTAGAGGGGGTGTATGTCTGTGTGTGGTGCGCGATGTTTGTAGTTTCAACATAAAAAGAACGCAGGAACGGAGGAAGCCTAGAGAGAAAAGAATTGTTTCACAAGATTAAAATCTCCTACGAAATAATTTAAAAAACATTATTACATTATTTAAAAACAGTTAGTTTCGAAACCACTTTGGAATTTACAATTATTATTTAAAGAAAGTCCGATCTTTTTATCTTTTGGTCTGTGATATATGCTCAATTTTGATTTGCGAGAGTTGCTCTCTTATTATTCAACAATTCTTTACTTCATCCTTAAAGGTCTATTATGTCTTTCTCGAGAGATAGAGTGAACAAATGATTTAGAGAATGAGCTAATAAAGAGGAAAGATATATACTCATCACTTTAGCCCTTAGGTGTTCTAAGATAGGCTTTATTAAATAACTATAATCACCATTTTTTAAATAAGATAGCATAAAAAGGCTCTCTAAAGAGATTTATTGGACAATATTGATCATCTGAGGTAAATGGTTATTAAAAATCTATTTTAATAGTTTTCTATATAATTACTATAAAGTGGCTTTCCCTTGCGACGGATTCCGAATCGTTCTTTTGAGATGACAAATTCAGACAGCGTATCCGAGTAACATCAGTAAGTGGAATAATATTTATCTAGGTATACTATTAATTATAATGGTAGTCTGTTATTTAATAATTTATTTATTATGGTTCATGAAGATGTACACTTTACAGGTTTACCATTTTACATTTTTCTATCATATAGGAAATGAATCATACTGCAGAATATACAATTTACTCGAGACATGATAATACATCGTGGCCAATATATAAAAGTCTATGCAGTAATGTTAATTATTATATTCTATCCTGATCTAAAACATTTGAAGAGACGGTAAAATTCGAGATATTTAGATAGGAATTTGGCAGAGGTCGAAAATGTACATATATAAATATGTTGTGTTTATTGAAATAGTAACTGTAGAGATATATAGATGCAAGTATCTAATGGTTGTATTAGTGTAAATATACAGTCTACATTTGGTGCGATATTTTGATCTTAGATCCTAGTTGTATGCTAATATATATAGTGAAACTTAATTTGGTTGAAAGTTTAAGAATATCTATTATACGAATACTATTGGAATGATAAGGGATAGGTGACTATGATAATGTAGATGTTAAGATAATAAATGATACAACGACTGCTAGACATATGGTGTCACTTATTATTACAATATGATTAGTCGTCAATTAAATCTATCGTGTGGATTGTAAAAGGCCTAAAGCTTGTATCGATAGAGCTTATTACTTGGTTTGCTATATAGTGAGTAATAGTGATAATTGTTACCACGCTATATCACCACCATTCACCGACAACAGTTTAGTATATGTGCATCATATAGAGGGGTGGCT
>JABUQX010118516.1:10000-37104 GCA_015478945.1 Trachelipus rathkii
TATATAATAAATAATACATAAATATAATATATATATTAAAATAGACCAAAAAATATAACATGCGATGCTTAAGATTCTTTTGATGGCTGAATAGTGAAATCGAGATATTTAGAAAAAAATGCTTTACATTTAGACAAGTCCTTCATTTGTTTAGTCGCGATTGAGCTCTAAGAATAACATGACAAAATAAAACTAATATATATACTATATATATTAAATTATCAACTATATACCATATAACTACCTATATATACTATTATATATTATATAATATATATAGTTTATTATATTATATATTATTATAATGAGTTATATATAGAGCCTATAATCAACTTCATTATCATTATATAATTTTATTATATTTATTATATATATAATATATTATTTATATAATATATATATATATGGTTAATCATAACGCCAACATAAGTATAAGCATTATTTTATATAGTACTATACTTAGTATATATATATAATTATATTATATATATAGCTTATATCTATATATATATATTATATATATATATATATATAGTATTATATTATATATAAAGATATATATATATATATATATATAGAATATATTATATATCATTGGATATATAATCAATAACTGATAATTTATATATATTATTATATATTATATATATATGTGAAAAAAAAGACTACATTTAGAAAACTTGTACATTGAAAATTTTGAAATCTATTTTGAATATAAAAATAAAAAATTATTACTTAATTTTAATTTATTATTTCTATAATAAATTCCCTCTGAATACATGAACAGCTAAGCATTTAAAAGAGCAAATAGTTTTATCTTTGCATTAATAGAGTATTTATATAAGCTATGACAACATTGCAACATGGTGACAACACCGATATGAATAAGACAACTGAAAGAGAAATTTAATAATGAATTGATTTGTTATCTATAATATGGGATTATAAAGTAAGAATATGATGTTACTTATAGACTAACTTATTAATAATATATATTGGTGTTATATAAGATAATACACCCTTCATAATTAAGTTTCATTATAAATTGTTGGATAAAGTTGAGAATGTTTTGTATTACTAAAATCATTTTGGTAAACGTGTTCGATGTATATATTTGTAGCCATATTGCAACAAATTGTATATACATATATATGGTTTTATTGATATTAACAAATATGAAAAAAATAGTCGAAGGTATTAGTGAATATGAGAAAAAAGAATGTTGTTGATATTGGAATGGGAGTATTAATATAATAATGTCTCGAGTGTGTGGCTCATTGAGGAATACATAAGTATATTTGAATTGAGCAGTTTATCAACTATTATCTTAATGTGTTGTTTATGAACTTGTTAATATGCCCAAAGATTTCGACTATATTTCTCACTCATTTCATGAGTCTACAATTTTTATGATTAGAGTGTTTGCTATTCACAACAAAGAACTATATTTAATTAGCAGCGGAGTAAATATCAATCTTTTTGTGCAATTAAAATCACTATAAAATAATATATAATATGATGTTTTGTAGCATATTGTAGGATATGAATTATTAAAAATTAACATTTAACATTTTAAAGATTAGGATATTCTGGTATAATAGAATGATATATATATTATATATATTATATAAATATTTATATATTAATTATATATATATAATCTATATATATATAATATATAATTATTATATATATATATATAATATATATATATATAAAATTATATTATAATAATGGTTAAAAAAAAAAAAAAAACAAAAAAAAAAAACTACAAACTCATTAATCTCGAAAACTACAATAGATTACAGGGAAAATAGGCATACAATATTGTTGGAACTGGTACCATTTTAGTCGGGAAAATTAAATATATATATATAAAATATTATATAATATATTATTATATATATATTATAATATATATAATATATATATATATATATATATATATATATATATATATTATATATATATATAATTATTATTATATATATATATATATATATAATATATATACTATAAATATAATATATTATATTAATATATAATATTTATATATATATATAATATATATATATAAATATTATATCATATATATATTATATATAGTTATATCTATATATATATATATATATATATATATATATATATATATATATATATATAATATATAATATATTTATTATATATAATATATTATTATATCAAAAAACTACAATAGCTACAGCGAAAGGAATACATTTTTGGAATCCTGGTAAATATTTTAGGTAGGAAAATGTAAAAAAAAATAAAATAAAAATAAAAATTATTATTAATAATTATAGACTAATATGATTAGAGAGCTATTTAGGAAGACCTTTTACATTATTGGTTACCCTACTCGTTAAAATAAATATGACTTTCGAGACTACCCCTTAATTTTTTTTCAAACACCAGGAATTAAACCCTAAAGGGTATCCAGGTTTTCGGGGAAACTACGGGGTAGGAAAGACTATTAATTTCTCATGATCCCCTCCGGGGAAGTCTCCGGAAACCCCGTTCTTTGGTATTTTGGTGTCGCGGGGGGGGGGGTTCTTCCGCCCTCCTACGGGGTATGGAAAACGTCCCCTGTGTTCCCCCGTCGGCTCGAGCCCCACTACATTGCCGTGTAATACCTTTTATACAAATAATATATAATATATATTATAATATATTATATATATATTATTATTATTATATATATATATTATATTATATATAATATATATATAATTATATTTTATATATATATATAATAATATATACTATATATAACCTATGTCTGCTCTAAAAGAAAAAAAAATAGCCAATATTTATTTTTTTACTTTATTTATTATTTTTTTTTACATTTCTTACTAATTTCAACAAGGAATTTTATTCCTTTTCGCTGTTGCTTTTGTAGTTTTTGAGATATGATTTCTTTTTTTTTTTTTTTTTTTTTTTTTTTTTTTTTTTTTTTATACTTTTTCGCACTAAAATGTTACCGCGAGATTCCATTAAATGTAATTTCCTTTTCCACCTGTATTCTATTGTAAGTTCTTTTGAGATAAATTGAGTTGTAGTTTACAGACACTTATAACCATATATATATATATATATATATATTATAACTATATATATATATATATATATATAATCTATATAAATATAATATTATATATATATATATATTAATATATTATATATATATATTATTAAATATATATATATATATATCATATATATATATATATATATTATATATATATATATATATATATATATATATATATATATATTATTATTTATTGGGTTAAAGAGCTAGAAGAGCCACAATCCATTTCTCAAAAACTACAATAGCTAAAGCGAAAAAGGAATACATTGTTGGAGTGCTGGTAAAATTTTAGTTAGGAAATGTAAAAAAAAAAAAAAAAAAAAAAAAAAAAACTACAATAGCTAACAGGCAAAAGGCAATACATTTTTGGAAATAATATATATAATTTCGCCCCTAGAATAGGTAAAAAAAAAAAAAAAAACAAAAAATATTGTTAATAATTATAGTAATATGGGAAAAAAAGCCTATTTTAGAGACCTTTTTATACGGTACTCGTTAAAATAAAAAGACTTATATATATAGTAAATTTTTTTTTTTTTTAAATAAAGAAATACCCCAAGGTACTGCACAGATGGCAGGAGTCGGGGTCTCTCGCCTATATATAATATATATATATATATTATATATTTATATATATATATATATATAATATAATATATATATATATATATATATATATATATATATATATATAAATATAATAATAGTATATATATATATATTATAATATATTATATATATATATATATGTCAGCCTCTTAGCGAGGGCCACAATTCATATCTCAAACTACACAAACTAAACCGGAAAAGGAATACAGTTATTGGTTGGACGTGGCCTGGTAAATTTTAGTTAGGAAAAAAAAACTATCACATAGCTAATGGCAGAATGGAAATACTTTCTTGGAATCCCTTGGTAAGGAATTTTTCAGTCAGGAAATATGTTAATAAAAACAAAAAAAACAAAATTAATTGTTAATATTAGTAATATGAAGAAAAAGCCTATTTAGAGACCTTTTATATAGTACTCGTTAAAATAAATTGGCTTTCTAGTAAGTTAAATTTTTTTTTTAACTAAAGAATACCCAGGGTAATACCGCACGCGATGGCAGTGTGGTAGTGTCAGGATCGGGGATTTTTTTATGTATGCTCCATAATTTACCGTTTTTTTTTCTTTTTTTTTAGGGTTGCTTCTAGAACGTCCACCAACAAGGAGTGTCAGGGATGTGCAGTGATAGTTTTATTTGTTTGTGTTTTTTTTATATTTTATAAATTTATTAGTCAGTTATTTTTTTTTTTATTTATTATTTATCAGTTGTCTTTTTTTTTATAAGATAACGAGACTATAGACTTTTCGCAGTTTTTTTTTGAACTTATTGTTATTTTCAAAAGCGTCAAGAACGAAAGTTGACGCTTCACTTTTCTACGACTTACGTGTGACAGGTAATTATAACATTATTTACTATTATTATTATTATTATTATTATCATTATTTATTATTTCTATATTATAAATTTTTATTTTTATTTATTATTATTTTTATGATTGATTGATGGGTTAATGTTTTTTAGTTTGAGTCTGGATTCTCTTGGTGAAGTTCTAGAAGTCTGAGGAGTTGTTTCTGTTCCGCAGCCGATGTACGAGGGTTCAGCGACTGATTGTCATTCTGTTGGTTGAGGTAAGTGTGAATGTTGTTGTTGATTGATTTTTTTATTATGAAGGCTGGATTGGTTGTATAAATTTGTTTTTTATTTGTAGTCTGATTTCAATGATTGGAGTGTCGTCGAGTGGAATTTGAGGGAAGGATTCCGTGTGAATTGTTTCGTTGTGTAAGAAAAAAAAAAAAAACTGGGTAATCCAACGACTAAATTTTGTACCTGTTGTATAGGAAGTTTGTTTTCTGTAAAGTAAATTTTTTTTCATTTAATTATGTTATATTTTAATTTCTTATAATCTGAATTAAGTTTATAAAGGCATTTTTTTTTTCTAACTGTTGTTTAATTTATGAAATCATTTACAATATGAATTCCTTTTTTTTAAATATAGTCAAATTTAATTTAATTCATATTATTATTATATTATTATTATTATTATTATTATTCTGAACTATAATTATTCATTATTATATTTTATTAATTATTATTATTAATTATTTCTTATTATTCTTATTATTTTTATTATTATTATTATTAATTATTATTATTATTAATATTAAATTATTATTATTATTATTAATTATCCTTAATATCATTATTATTATATTAAATTATTATATTATTATTATTATTATATTATTAATTATTATTATACTACTCTTACTATTCATTAATTATATTTATTATTATTATTTATTATTATTTATTATTATTATTATTATTATTATTATTATTATTATTATTATTATTATTATTATTATTATTATTATTATATCATTATTATTATTATTATTATTATTACTACATCCTTATTATTATTATTCTTATTATTATTATTTTATTATTATTATTATTATTAATCATTATTTATTTTATTTATTATTTATTTTTGTTTTGATTGCTCTGATGCGATGTTTTTTTTATTTCTATTTTCGCAGTTTTTTTGTGAGGACTTATTCTGCATTCAGAAAGATTTAGAAACATCTGGAATAATAAGGAAGGAACATTTAAAGAACGAAATGGAATATTTAATGACTAGTTTGGAAAAAGAGTGAAATAGAAGTAAAGATAGAAAGGAAATCTAAGGCAGATTTGAGGAGTGGAGAATTGAAAAGGAGGATTATTAGAGAATTGTGTAGAGAGGAGAATTTAGAAGGAGTATTGTTGGAGAACTGTGAGGATAATTGTAGGAGGAAACTTGATTGATTTAAGGAGGAGTATCAGTGGAGAATTGTGCATAGATTTGAGGAGATTAGAGAACTGTGAGGAAACTTGTAGAAACTTGTTGAAAGCGAAATAGAAAATTAAAGGACTAATAAAGATAGATTTTGGAGAATTAAGAAGGAGTAGAATTGGAGAACCGCATTGGATATTTTTAGTATTAAGAAAATATATTTTAGGTTTACGGTTTTTCTAGATTTAAGGTTTTGTTTGGATGTCAGTGAATATTCAAGTATTCATTGATATTTATTATATTTTCGAATCGGTTGCGGTATCGGTTTACCTTGTTGTGGTGAGGGGGCTTACACTAGCGGTTCACCTTGCCGTGGTGTTTTTTTTTAATAAACGTGTGGTTGCTTGTGTTTTTGTGTTTAATTTTTTTTCCTGAGTTTTATTGTGTTCATTTTTTTTGGTTTGTTCTCTGGTCTTTTATTCCGGGACCCACGACCATTAAAGAGATTTGTTTGTGGCCTCAAAACCACGACATATTTCTGGCGCCCAACGTGGGGCGTCTGGACGGAAGACCGAGGGGACATAGACGATAGCAGGTAAGATGGCTACGCCTGAGGAAGTGAGATTGGGATTGGAAGTAGAGAGACTGAAAGAGGCATTAAGGAAGAAAGAAAAGGAGAATGAGGACTTAATTGATAGACTGAGAGAGATGGAAGAAGGAATGCAGGAGAGAGAAAAACAAATGGAAATGAGAATGGAAGCAAGAATGGATGATATACTGAATAAGAGGTTTGCAAAAGAGATTGGAACGAAAGGGACGCGAAAGAGAGTAACCTCTACTCCGAAGATAGTAGATTTACAGAAGGGAGAGAGCGATTTGGAAGAGGAAAAGATTGTAAGTGATGTGGATGAGAAGGATATGGATAAAGAGAAAATGAAAGAAGATAAAAATAGAAAGAAGAAGGAGAAAGAAGAAAAGAAAAAAGAGAAGAAGGATCAGAAGAAGAAGAAGACGTCGAAGAATAGAAGACATGAAAGAAGAGTGATAGCAAAAGGTAAGAGTATAGATTCTTTATATAGTAGTGTGAATGAGGAACTGAATGAGATTTATGATGAGGGTACCACGTCTGAAGACTCGAGAGATGTTGATGTTCAGGTTGCACGGAGTGTCCTTATTAGGGACATTCCGAAGATTAATAAATATAATGTGTATGGAACTAAGGATGTGTGTGAATTTTTTAGAGAGTATGAGAGTTACTGTAAAGAAAAATTTGATGAAAATAAGGTGTTTTGGGTTAAAGAGTTAGGCGAGTTTTTGGAAGGGAGAATGTTTGATTTTTATAAGGCTATCGTGAGTGTGGGTGAGCCGAAGTATGAAGTAGTAAAGGAAAGAATGTTGGAACAGGTTGAAAGAGTTAAAGGGGGTGTAAAGTATAGACGTGTGAATGACTTTGATAAGGCTAGGAGAGGAAAGAATGAAAGATTGGATAATTATGCGCATAGGTTGGAAACATTGGCTCGAGTGAAGTTTGGGGATGAGGGGATAAATGAAAACAAAATGTTGATGAAGAAATTCCTGGAGACGATCCCTCCTCCAGTGGCGGAGTTTATAAATGCGAGGCGTAAAGAGAAAATGAGGTGGAGTAGGGAACGATTGCAATGGAGGGATGTGTTAGAAATAGTAGAAGATCGTGAGTTTGAAAAGAATGAAAGAGATAAAGAGGAGTATGAGAGGCATGATGTGTACAGTGGTAGGGGAATGAATGAAAGGGCTTCACCAGTGCCACAGTATAAGTCTTATAGGGATGCTCTTAGGGCCAATCCGTATGAAGTTATGGTAAAATTCTTAGAAGATTTCTATGGGGGTGAAAATGAAAGACAGGTGAATGCAGGAGGTACGAATGCGATGAGTGCAAGCAGAACACCAGTTGGTAATACGAACATGAGAGAGAATGTTGGATACAATCAAGGGAATGTGAGAGAGAATATGAATAGGACATGGAACAGAGAGAATGCAGGGGGTATGGATGTGAAGTGTTTTAGGTGTGGTAAGATGGGACATTTGATTTCAGAATGTAGATGGGCAAATGGCGCGTGTTTTAGTTGTGGGCAAGTGGGCCATATGGCTATGAATTGCACAGACCCTCAAAGGGCCGGATGTAGGAGATGTGGAGGGATAGATCATTGGGTAAGAGATTGTCAGCAAGGTGTGAATGTAAGGAAGACTGTATGCGGGAATTGTGGGACTGAGGGTCATTTTTCGAGGATGTGCAGGTTCCCTAGAAATACCTGTACGTTATGTGGGAAGGTAGGGCATGTGGCTGGTAGGTGTTGGGGAGTAAGACAACCTGGGATGATGCAAATGAATCAAAATGTAGTTGCTGGTGGTGGTGGTAATGCGGTTAATGGAAATGTTGTTGGTAATGGTTCGGCTGTAGGTGGTACTAGAAATGTAAGTGTGAATGAAGTAGTGGGTATGAATAATCAGGTAAGGGGAACTGGTCCGGGAAACGAGCCAGTGTAGGGTTTACAGCTGGTGGATCCTTAAGTGGTGGGAAGGGGCTGAGTGTTGCTAGGGAAGGGATTGTAAGTGCGGATGTATTTTCGGCTGGTCCGGTAGATGAGTGCATGACTATTAAGGTTTATTGCGGAGGTATTGGAGTGAGAGCTTTGATTGATACTGGGTGTATGGTCAGTGTAGTGTATAAAAGTGCGTATGATAGGATGAATATACGGGAAGATCAGAAAGAGTCTGGAAAAGGGAATATTAAGGGGATTAGTAATATGGTAATACCGGTCGTTACAAAATTTAGGGAGAGTGTTAAGATTGGAGGTATAAGTATGGAAGAAGGTGAGTTCTATGTTATTGATAGTAAGAATGAGAAGTATGATCTGTTGTTAGGGTATAAGTTTTTAAGTATGAATGGGATGATTATCCATCCTGATCGTATGATGATAGAGAAAAAGGTGAATAAGGATGGGAAATGTCAGATGTATGTGAATAAGGTAGGGGATGTAAAGGTGAAATTGGTAAAAGGTGTGGAAGTGTTTGCTATGGAAGATATGTCTTTGAAAGCTGATGGTGTGGTAAGTGTAAAGGTAGGTTGGAATGCGAATGTAGGTGTGGATGTTGACCAGAATAGCATGTTTCTGGTGGATGGTTATGATGCGAAGTATAGAGTGAAAAGGGTTGCACATGTATTTGATGGTATATTAGATATGGATAATCCTAGAGTATGTATGCAAAAGGTGCCTGATGTGAAAAAGAAGAGAGTGAGAGGAATAAGGGTTGGTGATGTGGTTGGTAGTTTGTATTCTGTTTTGATTATAGGGAACTCGAGAGAGAGAGAATGTGATGTTTTTGCTGGTGATATTGAGAGGAAAGATTGGGTGCATGATGAGATGGTTGAGAAAATACAGTTGCCTGAAGGTTTGAATGAAGTAAGGAGACAAAAGATTGTACGAATGTTGTGGGAAAGGAGGAAAGTGCAAGCAAAAGCGATGAGGATTTTGGAAGGGCGCAGTTGCCTGAATTCTGTAGTGTTATCGGAAGATACCCCCATATACCAGCGACCTCGTCACTTTCCTCCCCCGTTGCGAATGAGATTGAAGAGCAGTGTGAAGAGTTAGAGCGAATAGGTGTGTTGGAAGAGAGTGTGAGTCCTTGGAATAGTCCGATTGTGCCTGTGAGAAAGCCTGATGGACGATTGAGGTTATGTATTGATTATCGTAAGGTTAATGAAAAGACTGTGAAAGATAGGTTTCCTATGTGTGTGGTGTCAGAATGTGTGTATAGTATGCATGGATGAAAGTCCTTTACGAAGAAATGGATTGGTGCGTGGATATATCCAATGCAGATGAAGAAATAGTAGGTTGTGAACAGCTTTTCGACTGCTAAGCGGCATTATCAGTTTAGGAATTTAGCTTTGGGTTGGCCGAATGCTCCGGCAGCTTTTCAGAGGGCGATGAATGTGGTTATGAATGATTTTCCCCAGTAAGAATGTGATGGTGTTTATAGATGATATATTAGTGATGACTGAGACTTTCCCTGAGCATTTGAAGTTAGTGAATGATGTGTTAAAAAAGTTGGAGGATGTAGGTATAAAAGTGAAAGTTGAGAAATGTGAATGGTTTGCGGATGAGGTTGAATTTTTAGGACACAAGGTTAGTGCGACTGGGTTGAAGAAAGCGGAAAAGTTTGTTGAAAAAGTTAGGAATTTTCCTAGACCTAGGAATGTTAGAGAGTTGAGGGGATTTTTAGGTTTGGTAGAGTTTGGAAGGAAGTTTATGAAAGATTGTTCGGGTGTGATGAAACCGTTGACTGAATGGACTGGAAAAAAGAAGAGTACGATTGTAAAGTGGAATGATAGAATGAATGAAGCATTTGAGAAGTTGAAGGCTGAAGTCGCGAAAGATGTAGAGCTGGCGTATCCAGATTATAGTGAGTATGCTAAACCCTTGGAAGTGTATACGGATGCAAGTGGGTATTGTATGGGGGGTTGTTTGATGCAAGAGCAGGTGATTGACGGAATTGAAAGGAAACGAGTGATTGCTTATGTTTCGAAAGCGTTTAGTATGACAGAGCGAAAGTATTCTACGATTGAAAGAGAGTTGGCTGCTTTGAGGTTCTGTTTGAAATCGTTGCGTCCGTTTTTGTATGGTATTAAGTTTGTAGTGCGAACGGACCATCAACCCTTAGTGTATTTGCAGCGAATGAGGACAGTTGATAGTAGGCTTGCGAGAACTTTGGAAGATTTGAGTGATTTTGATTATGTGGTTGAATATATCCCGGGTGAAAGGAATGAGATTGCAGACTTGATGTCTAGAATGCCAGGGAGTGAGAGAATGAGTGAAACGTTGGTGATCGATCCTGAGTATTTGCCTAAGGGATTAATGAAAGGGAAAGAAAGTAGAGGTGGAGGTGATTCTATGTTCGAAAGTGTGTTGTATGGTTTACAGGATCTAGCCAAGGATGGGTTGGTTTTGAGAGTGCCTGAGAGTATAGAAGAATTGCGGAGGGAAGTTATGACTGAGGTGTGCAAGAAACCTGATCAGATAGGAGTTAGAAGGTGCGACAGTATGTAAGAGAGTTAAAGACTATGTGTAATGGAGGTGTGATTCCGTTGCAAGAGGTGTTGGTTGTTGTGAGTAAATTGTTTAAAGTAGTTGTGTGTGTGCATTATGGCGGGGAACGACCGGTAATTTATAGGAGTGAGGGGATTGATAGAAATAGTGTAGGTGAGCTGCATTTACAGTGTTTGAGTGGGGTGCATTATAATTGGGTGATAGAGAAAAAGAGTTATGATAGGAAGTATGTTTTAGAAAAGGGAGTAGAAGATTGTGTAATTGTGGATGACGAGGCTGTGAAAATGATTTGTCCTGGGGAAATTGAAGAGGTAGTGTATTGTGAACATGGGATGAGTGGTAGAATGGCAGTGAAAGTGCAGGTAGATGGTAAGGTATATTGTGGGTTGATTGACACTGGGTCTCAGATTTCTTTGGTGAATGCGTCAGTGGTACGAGAGCTTGAGCAAATGACGTGGCAGATACCTAGGAGGAATACAAGTGTAAAGATAAAAGGGATTGGGGCAGGAGAAATTGTAGCTTGGGAAGAGGTTTTGTTAAAAGTAGAGGTATGTTAGAGAGAGTTGGACATAGGTTTGTTGTGCTTGATGAAGAACTAATGCCGTATTGTTTTTTGTTTGGGATAGAATTTTTAAGAATGAATGGGTTGTCAGTAGACATAGGAAATGAAAGATTGCTGAAAGGGAATCGGGAAATAGTTAGAATGCATAAGGGGGATGTATGCATGACCAATTTCGTAGGAATGGTAACAGTTGGTGTGGGTGATGAGGAATTGTTGAGTATGGGAGATATTGAAGTGATGCAAGAGGAATGTCCTATGGTCTGTGAGCTGAGAAAATGTATTTTGTCGAATAAGGAAGTGTGTAGATGGGACCAGTTGATAGACGATTTTAAGGTGTTTGCGAAAAAGTTTGTTGTGTGTGAGAATGTGGTGTATTATATTAGGAAAGTGCGAGAGGAAGATTTGTATGTACCAGTATTTTCTGTGATTGGGGCAGTAGGGATGGCTTTAGTGATTCATCGTAGATATGGACACATGGGAAAGTTTAAATTGTGGGAATGTATGAAAGAGAGAGTGTTTAACCCTTGGTTGCGAAAGATTGTGAAGGATGTGGCGACTACTTGCGAAGTGTCAGAAAGGAAAGTATCAGAGAATGTATGTAAAACCTCCTGTGTTGAGAATGGATGTGAGGGAACCTTTTGAGTTAGTGGTGATTGACTGTGTTTCTTTGCCAGTGACTGCATGTGGGTATGTAGGAATGGTAGTGATGGTAGATCATAAGAGTAAGTTTGCGTATGCTGTGCCTGTGAAGAATAAGACTAGTGCGAATGTAGCTAAGGTAGTGAGAGAGGTTTTGTTGCCAATGTGTGTATGTAAACCGAAGCGTATGTTGAGTGATAATGGACCAGAGTTTGTAGGACAGGCGTTTGAGCAGATGTTGAGTGATTGGGGGATTGAACATGTGCGAACTACTCCGTATATGCCTAGTTCGAATGGTTTGGCTGAAAGAACTGTGCGAACGTTGAGTGAGATGTTACGAATGATGAGTGAGCGAGAGAATGAATGGGATTATTGGATAGGAAAAGTGTTGTGGGCATATAATATGACTGTGCATAGGGCTACTGGTATGTCTCCATGTATGTATGTGATGAATTTTGAGAAGTTTGTTAAACCTAGGTTAGGATTGCCTGAAAGTGATAGGGATGTTTGGAGAAAAGGGAGTCTGAAGTTTGCAAGTTTTGAAGTAGGGGATAAGGTTTTGAAAGAGGTGATTGAGAAGGGCCGTTTGAATGTAAGTAAGATGAGGGAAAAGTTTGAAGGGCCTTATATTGTGAAAAGAGTGATGTCGAATGGAGTTAGTTATGTGCTTGAGAAGGAGGCAGATGGTAGAGTGAGTGAGTTTAGAGCGCATCAGATGCAGTTGAGGCCGTGGAGGGAGCCACCTGGATATTTGAAGGCTCACCCAGTGTATAAGTTTTGGATGAATGACACTGGAATGGATGAGAATGTAGAAGGAGTGAATGATTTGTGGTTACAAGGTAAAGAGTTGGTTTTAATAGAAAAACGTAGGAAGAAGAAACGTAAGAAAGAAAATAAAGTTGGTAAGGTTGACAGACTAAAAGGATTGTTTGATGAGGATGATGAGAGTGAGAATTATTTTTCAGGGTTTTGGTGGGATAATGGAAATGTGTGCAGAGTTTGAATCAGACCTATACGTTATGTAAGTTTCCATTGGATGAGAGTGAAAGTGTGTTAGCAGGATTAAGAGATGTTAGGGATAGGAGTGTGAATATGAGAGTGGAAGATGCAAGTAAATTTTGTGTGGAATTGGATGAAGTGGTGAATGAAATAAAGGCGAATGCACGAGTAAGAGAGATTGATAAAGAGATTGCGAATATGTCAGAGAAGTTACTTGGATTTGAAGTGTACAATGAAATACGTAGAGTTGAATCGATGTGAATTGTTGATGGAGTGAGAATGGTAATAGCGTCCAGGAGAAGTACACAGCAGACCTTGTACTACGAGTAGAGGCAAGAAGGTGAAGATATGGATTGGATTATAGAAAAAAGATGTAGAATGTAAAGCGAGTGAAATAAAGTGGTGGCGTTCAAATTGTGAGACAAACATTAGGTTGGGAGGATGATGGTAGTGTAAGATAAAGTTTTTTTTATGGTATGCTCTCACAATTACCCTCGTTTTTTTTATCTTTTTTTTTTGGTTCTTGGTTTTAATAACTTCTCTAAATAAATATTAAAAATTGTAGTGCAGTTATATTTATTTTTTTTGGGTGTTTTTTTTAATGCCAACCCTAGCGATTATTTATTTATTATCTAATTATTATTCATTATTTATTTTATTTTATATAATCATATATTTATATTATATTCATATATTTCTAGTTAAAAGTTAAAAAAAAAAAAGGGGACAATAGACTTTTCGTACATTTGAATTTTATAAACCCAAGTGTGAAAATTAGAAGACAGTTTAACTTTTTCTACGATTTACGTGCAACAAGTAATTAAAACATTATTTTTTATTATTATTATTATCATCATTATTTATTATTTATTATTATTATTATTATTATTATTTTTATGATTGATTGAAGTGTTAATGTTTTTTTCCAGTCTGAATCTGGTTTCCCGAGAAGCTGTGTCTCCCGAGTTGTTTCTGTCTTGAGGGTCGTTTCCATTCAGTGGCTGATTTTTTTATTCTGTTGAGGTAAGTGTGAATGCTATTGTTGATTGATTTTTTTGATGAATGCTGGACTTGGTTATAAAAAGTTGTTTTTATCTTTTAGTCTGAATTTGCAAATTGGTGTGTTGCTGTGTGGGATTCGTCGGCTTTTAGAGAAAAGAAAAAAAACTGGGCCAACCACCCAGGTAAGCACCTTGCGGTGGTGAGGGAATTTTTATTTTTTACTAATTATTATATTATTATTATTATTTCAATTTCATTCATACTCATTTAAATATTTTTTATATTGTAATTCATAATTTTAATTCATACTTTACATTTAATTATTTAATTTAATGAACAAGAGTTATAAATCTTTATTATTATTATTATTATTATTATTATTATTATTATTATCTTTATTATTTATTATTATTATTATTATTATTATTATCCTTATTATTATTATTATTATTATTATTATCCATATTATTTTTATTATTATTAGTATTATTATTATTATTATTATATTATTATTATTATTATGCCTTATTATTATTTAAGTATTATTATTAATTATTATTATTATTATTATTATTATTATCCTATTATTTTTATTATTATTATTATTATTATTATTATTATTATTATTATCCTTATTATTATCTTTATTATTATTATTATTATTATTATTTTTTTTGTTTTGATTGCTCTGATGCGATGTTTTTTTTATCTATTTCGCAGTTTTTTTTTGGCTTATCTTGCCAACACGAACATTTCGAGAAAGATCAAGAAGGTTGGCACCAAGGAAGATTGAAATAGAGAATGCTTGGAAAATTGAAATAGAGAATGCTTGGAAAATTGAAATAGAGAACGCTTGGAAATTGGAAAGGATAGTAGGAGAAATTAGAGAGATTGATTAACGTGAAAATAGAATAGAGAGAAATTAAAGAGATTGATTTACGCGAAAGTAGAACAGAATATTGTTGAAACTGAAACTGAAAAGTAAAGGAATATTAAAGTTAGACGTTGGAGAATAAAGAAAAGAAGGAGTACATTGGAGAACTGCATATTATTTTTAGTATTAAGGCAATATAATTTAGGCTTACGTTCATTCTAGATTTAAGGTTTTTGTTCGGATATCGGTGAATATTTGAATATTCATCGATATTTATTATATTTCCGGATCGGTAGCGGTGTCGGTATACCTTGGGGTGAGAGGGGTCTGCGGTAAAGTTGACCTTACTGTAGTGGTGAGTTTACCTGGTGGTAGGGGTTCACCTTGCCGTGGTGGTGGTTTTAATAAAATAGTGTACTTGCTTCGTGTGTTTTGTGTTTGATTTTTTTTCCTGAGTTTTATTGTGTTTATTTATTTTTGTTTTTGTTCTTTGGTTTTCTTTCCAGGACCCACGACTATTGAGATTTGTTTGTGGCCTCAAAACCACGACATTACATGAGGGTATGTTGTTACCTGTGTTATTGTATGGTAGTGAGACTATGGTCTGGAATAAGAAGTATAGATCTAAAGTTCAATGTGTTCAGATGGACAATCTTAGGGGTGTGCTAGGTGTGAGAAGAATTGATAAAGAGAGGAATGAACGTATTAGAGAGTGGTGTGGTGTGAAGAAAGGGGTAAATGAGAGAATAAATGAAAGTATGTTGAGATGGTTTGGTCATGTGGAAAGGATGAATGATAGTAGGTTGGTTAAGCGGATGTATAGTGGTGAGTGTGTTGGGAACCGACCGGCTGGGAGACGAAGAGAAAGTGGATGAGTCGGTGAACGAATGTCTCGAAGGAGAGAAATGTGAGTTTTGGCAGAGGCGAGAATAAAGGTGCATGATAGGAGAGAATGGCGGGGTTTGTATGGGGGCATGGTTGGGCCCACCTGGGCCAGGGGATGACCCTTACTTGACGATTTAGCATAGTGAGGGTCCGTCGCGGGTCCCTGATGCTCTAGGGTGGATTTCTGTCTGTAACGAGCTCTCCTAATAATGGTACAGAGGGGGCGGTAAGGCTTGGCTTCTCTTTTCGACGTTTGTCATGTTCTCCTACTGCTTTTCTTTTCTGGTGCTTGTACAGCACCTTACCGCCAATCTTGGGGCAAAGAGGACGGTGAAGAAAGAAAGAAAGAATATATATAATATAATATTATATATATATATATTATATATATATTAATATATATAGTATATATATATATATATTATATATATATATATATATATATATATATATATATATATATATATATATATTATATATATTATATTTATATATATATATATATATATATATATATATATATATATATATATATATATATATATATATATATATATATATATATATATATCTACTATATATATATATATAATATTTATATATCAAATCTACCTTTTTCCCCCCAAGACTGGGGGTAAGGTGCGTGACATCACCGGAAACAGAAAGTAGAAGATATGACAAATCGAAAAGAAAGCCCAAGCCTTATCGCCCCCTTTATACCTATTAGTGAGCAACTCGTCGCAGTCAGAAAATCCACAAAACTAAAGCTCACGGGACCCTCACCTATGGCATATCGTCAGTCGTAGGGTTTCATCCCTTGCCCAGGTTGGGACACAACCATACCCTCACAAAACCCTCCCATTCACTCCTATTATAGCACCCTTCTTCTCGCCTCTGCCAGACTCACATTTCTCTCCTCCAGAATTCCTTTAATGACTCAATCTACTTTTTCTTCTGTCTCCCAGCGGTCGATTCCAACACACTCACCACTATATCATCCGCTTAACCAACGCGACTATCAATTCATCCTTTCCTACATTGACCAAAACCACCTCAAGGGAACGTAACTTTGCACTTTATTTCTCTCATTTTAACCCCTTTCTTCACACCACACAACTCTCTAATAGTTCATTCCTAATATTATCCAATTCTTTTCTCAACACCTAAGATTGTCCAATATGAACACATTGAACTTTAGACTTATACCTCTTATTCCAGACATAGTCTCACTGCTATAACATTAACAACAGGTGAACAACATACCCCCATGTAAGATTCTAGGCGCGCACAAGACTTAGTCCTTTACTTCCACCAATCGATTGTAATTGCACCACCACCTTCCTGTCTTTCACAACTTTCCTACTAACTCTGCCAGCCTTCCGTTCCCTTTTTTCACCCAACATGATTATCCTAAAACAATTTAAACCAGACCTTGTTCCAAGCCTGCTGGCACCATCTATTTAACTTTAAACTGAGGTCTGCTCCTCACTCACAACCTTAAACCTTACTCTTATCTACATTTACTTTCAAAACCCCTCTTTTACACACCCTGCCAATCTCTCTACCATCCTCTCAAACTCTCTTCAAGATTCGCCACACAAAACCAAATCATCTGTATATAATAGGTAGGCGACAACTCTCCACTCACCACCATTCTCCATCATTCTAACACATTTCCATGTCACCCCCACCTCTAATTCTTTCTAAACCCCCATCCATATACAATTGAATATATATATATTATTAATATAATATATATATATATATATATATATATATATATATCATATATATATATATATATATATATACTATATATATATATATATATATATATATTTCTTTCTTTCTTCTTCACCTTCCTCTTTGCCTCAAGATTGGGGGTAAAGGTGCTGTACAAGCATGGGAAAACGAAAGCAGTAGGAGAAATGACAAAGCGAAAGAGCCAGCCTTTACCGCCCTCTGTACCATTAATTAGTGAGAGCTCGTCACAGACAGAAAAATCCACCCTAGAGTCATGGGACCGCGACGGGCCCTCAATATGGTAAATCGTCAAATGTAGGGTTCATCCCCTGGCCCAGGTGGGCCACAACCTGCCCCATACAAAACCCCGGCCATTCTCGCTCCATCATGCAACCTTTTATTCTGCCTCTGCCTAACTCACATTTCTCTCCTTCAGACATTCTCGTTCAGCCGACTCGAACCGCCCTGTTTCTCTTTCGGCTCCCAGCCGGTCGGTTCCCAACACACTCACCACTATACATCCGCTTAACAAACCGACTATCATTCATCCTTTCCACATGACCAAACCATCTCAACATACTTTCATTTATTCTTTCATTTACCCCTTTCTTCACACCACACAACTCTCTAATAAGTTCATTCCTCATTTTATTATTCCCTTTTCACACCTAGCAATGCTCCTAAGGATTGGTCCATCTGAACACAATTGAACTTTAGATCTATACTTCTTCTTCCAGACCATAGTCTTCACTAGCCATCAATAACACAGTAACAACATACCCTCATTGTAAGACCCTACGCACTCAAGACTTAGTCCTTTACATTTACCCAACGATTTAATTGCACCAGCAACCTTCCTGCCATTCACAACTTTCCTACTACACTCTGCATCATCCGTTCCCTTCTCATCCAACACATACCCTAAATATTTAAACTCAGACACTTGCTCCAGCTGCTCACCATCTAACATAACTTCACACTGAGGACTGTCCTCACTCACATCATTAACTTACTCTTAATCTACGTTTACTTTTCAAACCCTCCTTTTACACACCCTGCCAAATTTCTCTCTACCAATCCTCTCCAAACTCTCTTCAGATTCGCCACACAGTAACAAATGCATCCGGCATATAATAGGTTAGGGCAACCCTCCCTCATCTCATTCCACTTCTAACACATTTCTGCCCATCACCCACTCTCGAATTCTTTCATAACCCCATCATTATACATAATTGAATAACCAAGGAGACATAACCACAACCCTGTCCTCACTCCGCTTGTTAATCTAAACCAATTCACCATTGAAACCATTTCATTCTTACCACGCTTCACTTATCCGTCATACATACTTTTGATTCCATTTCAGAAGCCTACCACCGAACACCATATATCACTAATACTGCCATAAAGCTTCCATATTAACTCTATCATACGCCTGTTGCAGATCCCATTAAAACCTAAATATAATTTTTCTTCTTCTCCCTCATTGTTCTCAATCATTTGTTTTTAATGTAAAAGATTTGACTCCACACATTTTCCGTCTCTACCACTCTAAACGCACCTTGTTTCTTCACCAATAGTCTTCAGTCAACATCGACGCACTTTCGACCAAAATACCAGGATATACCTTCCCTACAACACTCAATAAACTTATTCCCCTATAATTTCTACAGTTCCCCTTTTTTCCCTTACCCTTATATAGGGTACTATTACCGCTCTCCTCCAATCCTTGGAACTATACCCTCCTAAACGCTTTATTTACACAACTTCCAATCCAATCAATTCACCATCTCGCCTCCGCTCTTGATCATTTCACTGGTAATTTCATCTATTACTGCAGATTTACCATTCTT
Organism: Trachelipus rathkii; assembly: GCA_015478945.1. Classification (NCBI taxonomy): domain Eukaryota; kingdom Metazoa; phylum Arthropoda; class Malacostraca; order Isopoda; family Trachelipodidae; genus Trachelipus; species Trachelipus rathkii. Next base: position 29,577 of record JABUQX010118516.1, read on the forward strand.
CAACTTTCTCACTCCTACCCAATTACCTCCTCCTTACTAATAACGCTAATCCCCAACATACCTATTCCTTCTGTACCATCAAAACCACACACATTCACTAACCCCTCATCATTACTACTGTTAATATTGTGCAGATTTCGAAGTGTTCTTTCCACCTCTCCTCACATCATTTCATCAGTTCAAAAAGCACCATCCCTATTCATTATTCTAAGCAGATTCCCCTTATTCTCATTCTTAACCTTTCGCGCTTCTTCCAGAAGAGCTTCCTATTCCCTTGTAAGTCCCCATTCATTCTCAGTCTTAAACTGTTTCATTACACTCTTCTTATTTCCTAAGTATGCAATTTTAGTAATTCTTTTTTGGTTATTATAGAATTCCAGCCATCTTTCTTTTGAAACTAGATCATTAGCGTTAAGTACTTTCAACCACGCTTCTTCTTTTTACTTAACGCTTTCATCACCCTCTTCATTCCACATTCGCTGTTAACATTCTTACTTCCTACTTTAGCACATCCAACACTTCCTTCGCACTACTAACAATTCCTTCCTTCATTTGCCCCCAGATTGTTCAGTATCCAACTGTTCACATTCAACCGTTTAACTAGCGAGCGCTCTTACATACTTTACCTTATTGTCTCTGCTCACTTAACTTCTCACTCTTAATTTTAACCTACTTCCTTTCGTATCAACCTTCCTCTCCATCCAAGCCCCCCACTAACCTAATTTTACATAGAACAACCATAATGAATCCGATCAATCCCATTCCTAAAACCCTCACTGATTTAACTCCAACATTTACTTCAACATCTCCTTCTCACCAACACCAAATCAAATCATGACTTTTACTTCGATACATCGTTCTACTACACCCAACTCTACTATACTTATTATTTCTCTTCATGAAAGGGAAGCTAGTACTTACAGCAGATACATTCTCTCTCACAGAAATCCAATCACCTTTCGCTACCATTCTCATTTTCCTCCCGCCACCCAAAAACCACCTGTTATACCATCTCCTTTTTTTGATACACGCTAATCCAACCATTCGGTCCCCCCAACACTAATCATCTGAAGCCTTTCCTCTACTCACCCATTCAGAGCATCATTCAGATTATCCCAAAAAATCACTCTTCTCAACGTTTCCCTCAGATGGGACCTACGTCACAACCACACATACCATTGACCTTTTCAAACTTAAATTTAACCTTAGAAATCTTGTACTACTCACACAACAAAGTCTACCATAGCTATTGTCCATAAGTCACTCATCAAAGTTGCATACTCCTCTCTCCCGTCTCTCATTCTCTTCCACCGCAGCACGCACTACCATTTCAACACACACCCTCAAATTTCACCTTTTCCTTTCATCTTTTGTTTCAGTCACAGCGAGCAAATCAAATTGCCCTTTCTAAATACATCCATCACTCTTTCTCTCTTCTCCTCAACATTTATTCTCTGACATTCCATGTACCCTTACGATTCATACAATTTCACCGAGAATTAGAAGGTCGTTTAAGGCGATCACGACCATCTCGAGGCATGCATCAGCATTCCTAGCAGAGATGTGGTAGTGGGCAGCCAACCCCACACTATCACCGCCCCTTAGTCGACTTCTACGCACGCAGGACATACGGGTGGTGGGGCAATTCTTTCTCCCCCGCACACAAGGATTGAGTAGTAGGGATGTCTGTAAGGTGGTTTATCTAGAAGTGGGGTGTGTACTTTAATCATGTGTAAATGATATGGGATAAATGGTGGTTAGTAATATGTTGCCTCTGAGGAATGAGTGTGTGAAGAATATGAACGCAAAGAGAAAAGTGCACCAAACATTAAAAATGGGAGGTAATTTCAAACTTCGAGTATGCGTGTACTCTCCCTCTATTATATATAATATATATATATTAATATATAGTATTATATATATATATATATATATATATATATATATATATATATATATACTATACTATATATATATATATATATATATTAATATATTATATATATATATATAATACCGCTTGCTGGCGCTGGTTGGGAATAGCGGTCTTAAATGTGATTCCGTGGTCCCCCGTGTTACCTCTTAATAGGGGATAAAGAACGTTAAAAGGTAGTAATTATATATATATATATTATATATATAATATATATAATTATATTATATATATATATATATATATATATAAATATATATATATATATATATATATATTATATATATATATATATATCCACCACTCTCACAAAGCGGCCACACTGGATTGAAAAAATCAAGCACCACGCGGCGGATCCTGGAGCATGACATATTTCAAACGTCAAAGGAAGATTTGAATAGAGAAATGAATATTCAGTCAATTAAAAATAAATAAAAACTAAACAAAAGTACATCCTTGCCTTATAAAGTCCTAGTATTACGTAACAAAATCAAATATTATGAAGAATTTTCACTTCTTGTAGAAACAAAAAAATAGAGTTACTACTAAAGTGGGAAGATTCGTAAGATATGGGGTAATCTTTTGGAAGGTGTTTATGATCGAGAAAGTAGGAAAATGACGGAAGGGAATAGGGTCCAGCTGGGAACATCATGGAAGATATGGCGAACTAGATGCCGGGGTAATGACTACGCAAAATTTGCAATGGGGAGGGGGGTTCCGTGACAGTGACTGTGAGTGATATTGGTGTGCCAAGTACGGAGGCGTGCAAGTATCACCTTCGTGTAAGCGCTTTTCGTCGGTCCGGTGGGAGGAAGACCACTCAACAAATGATCGGCTTTTATATTTCTAAGTTTCGCTCCTCTCTGATCATTCGTCAGGCTCTTGCCAATAAGATCGAAAACCTTGTCGGAGAACAGGTAGTAATCGGTTGATGGGAGGTAACCTTGTCGAATGGCATCCGGAGGTACCTGGAACAACTCTGAAAAGTGGTGGCCATTTTTGGCCTCTCTGTCATATATATATTATATATATATATATATATATAATATATAATATATATATATATATATATATATATATATATACTATATATACTATATATATATATATATATATATATATATATATATATATTATATATTTTTTTATTTTTTGAAGGTTTGAAAGAAATATTTATTAAATATTTTTTTTTTTGTATTATAAAAAAAAATCAAAACAATAAAACTCTATCTACATTTTTTTCCAGGATTAGTTCAAAAAATTACTATAAAACTTTGCAACTAAATTATACCAAATAGGTAATATTTAACAAACCAACACAAATAAATAATCAAAAAAACATTACTACCTATTAATTATCCGTTTGGGGAGATTATTTTTCCCTAGGCCCAATTGGAATCCAGAAGTTTCGAATGTGCCCCGGTCCTGTAATTGGAGTATTAAATGAGGTGGCTTAAAAAGGACGAGGTGGTAAAGGTGTTAATCCTGAAGGAAAATAAATAGAGTCCAATCTTTTTACCCTGAACGTTTCCTTCTTTCTTTGCGCCATAATTTTCGGGGTTGAAATTATGGCCTCAGAAGGTTTTTTTTCCCTCAAAAGGGTGAAAGCATTGGAACCTGTGGTGAACATGCAATTTGCTTCTAGGGATTTTAATGATCCGTAATAATAACTTAAAGGTGAATTATCCAACATTGCCTTCATATTAGTGTTATCAGACTGTGTAAGACGTAAAGCGTGATGACTACTTTGTACAGAGTTATATCTAGTGCTTCGCCTAAAAGAGGAGGGAACAATAGAACGATCTTGTAGCTGATTGAAAAGCTGGACATTTGATGTAACTTTTTTTTGTTCTTTCAAAGCTTTTATAGATGGTCGGTTTCCAGACTTTTCGGCAAGTAATCTAGTATCAGAGTCCTGGTGACTAATGTCTTCCAAAAATTTCTGAGCAGAAATCCACTCATGGCTATTTTCCTGAGGCCCTATTTGAGGCGAAATGGGAGTACCAAATTCTTTCTGCAAGGAAAATCTTTCCAATATTCTAACCGCGGAAAGTTCTTGAGAGTCACTTTCAAGATTATCTGTTGATGGTAAAGTAGGAGTGATCGAAGCACTTTGAATATCAGGAGTGAGGCTTAATCTTTTCATTCGTGACCCCGAGTAGCTGTTATCTAATAAATTACAAGGATCCTTTAGCGAGGAGGAAGAAGAGTTCATTGAGGTAGAGGATCTACGTTTATTAATAAGTACAGTTTTTACATGAGGAGCCATTCTGTTAAAAGTATCGAAATTTTCAAAATAACCAGGTTTAACTGGTAGAGGCAAACCAGACTTAACCGAATTGGGTTTACCTCGCCTAAGAGCATGGGGACTTTGAATTAGCATGCCTTTAAACTTTGGAGTATTAGTTGTTTGCAGGTCTGCATCACACTTCTGACCTTGTTTCAGTAAATATTGATCTAACTCTTTTGATCGCCTCCGGACTGATTCAATCTTGCGCTCACTTGGAGATCTAAACGTTCTAAATTCGTCACTGCGACGACACTCGACTTGCAATCCCTTGGTTAGACGACGATTTGAAATTATCGTCTTGAAATAGTTTCCAGTTCTCTGTTTTTTTCCACTTTGTTCAAAAAGCATCAGAGACTCCGCGTACTATTAGGAACTTTAAAACTACGAAGCTCATAAGGCTTCATGGAGAGTTTGGCGTCGTCATATATTTCTTCATTTTTCAAAGAATTCTCAACAAACTCTTCTTCCTGAACTCTAAATGACCCAGGCGAATTATATTTAATTAAAGGAGATTTGCGAATGTCATCTTCAGCACCATCAGGAACTCCCCTGGGTCCCAAGTTTATAACATCAGAACCTACAGGGGCAAGGTCATGATGTGTCTCTAAATTAACTCTCTGCCCCCCTAGATATCCAGAATTAGTTCCATGCAAATTGAAACTTTTTGTCCTTTTTTTAGTTGAATGTACGGACAAAGAATGAGGTGAATTAGATTTTGAAGCAAATTTTAAAGAATTGCAAGACTGAACTTTCGTGGGACATTTCTTCTCCGAAATGCTTCATACTTTTTCTTCGATCGAACTTTTAAAACTTGAAAAATTTTCACTTCTTCTTTCTCTAAAACTGTAACGACGATCAATTTCAGAAGAGACTTTCTCCTTCAGAACCTGGAGAGAAAAATTTACAACTCTAAGACAAAGTCAAGCAATAAATTAATATATATATATATATTATTCGATAATATATTATATATTATCGAAGTGAAAAGTATGATTGATTTTGTGTTGGTGAAGAAGGAGATGTTGAAGTATGTGTTGGATGTTAAATCAGTGAGGGGTTTAGGAATGGGATTATCGGATCATTATGTTGTTCTATGTAAAATTAAGTTAGTGGGGGCTTGGATGGAGAGGAAGGTGATACGAAAGGAAGTAGGTAAAATTAAGAGTGAGAAGTTAAGTTGTGGTAGTGTAGGAATAGGATTTTTTTATGTATGTCTCATAATTTACCGGTTTTATTTTTTTAGGGTTTGCTTCGAGAACGTCCACCAACAAGGAATACCAATTGACTGCAGTTCTAGTTTATTTTTTTTGTGTTTTTTTCATTTAATTTAGTGATTTATTTTATTTATTATATTATTTATTCATTATATTATTATTATTATTATATGGGATATGTTTATTTATTATCTTTATATATTTCTAGTTAAAAGTTAAAACAGACTATAGACTATTTGTTTTTTTTCTTATCGATGAATATAAAGGAACGTGAGGTTGAATAAACGTCGTTGACATTTTACGATCTTACGTCCTACGTTTGAGAGGTAATATATATATATATATATTTATTATATTATTATTATTCTTTTGTTATATTATATTATTTTTCTTTATTTATTATTATTATGAAATTATCTTTTTATTGAATGATTTGTACATGAATGTTTTTTTGTTTTTAGTTTGATTCGTTTCGTTCAAAGTTTTGAGGTGATATTGTGGCTGTTGTTCAGTTGACAGTTGAAGAGTTAGTTGAAGAAGTGAAGATTTCATGGTGCAAAGTGTGAGTATTATTTATTATTATTATTATTATTATTATTATTATCATTATTTATTATTTATTATTATTGTTATTTTTTCATTATTATTATTATTTTTATGATTGATTGAAGGGTTAATGTTTTTTCAGTCTGAATCTGGTTTCCCGAGAAGCTGTGTCTCCCGAGTTGTTTCTGTCTTGAGGGTCGTTTCCCTTCAGTGGCTGATTTTTTTATTCTGTTGAGGTAAGTGTGAATGTTATTGTTGATTGATTTTTTTATGAATGCTGGACTTGGTTATAAAAAGTTGTTTTTTATCTTTTAGTCTGAATTTGCAAATTGGTGTGTTGCTGTGTGGGATTCGTCGGCTTTTAGAGAAAAGAAAAAAAAACTGGGCAACTTACCCAGGTAAGCACCTTGCAGGTGGTGAGGGAATTTTATTTTCTACTAAATTATTTATTATTATTATTATTTTCAATTTCATTCATACTCATTTAAATATTTTTTGATATTGTAATTCATAATTTAATTGATACGTAAATTAATATTAATTTCTAATTAAAGTTAATATGAAAAATTATTATTGTATTATTATTTTTTTATGTATTATTATCAGATTATTATTATTACTTATCAATTATTAATTTTATTATTATCCTTATTATTATTATTATATTATTATTTTATATTATTATTATATTATTATTATATTATTATTATTATCCTTATTATTATTATATCCTTATTATTATTATTAAATAATTATTATTATTATATCCTATTATTTTATTATTATTATTATTATTATTATATATTATTATTAATTATATTCTTATTAGTAATTATTATTATTTTATTATTATTAATTATTATTATTATATATATTCTTATTTTATTATTATTATTATTATATTATTATTATTATTATCTTTATTTTTATTATTATTTTTTTTGATTACTCTGATGCGATTTTTTTTTATCTATTTCGCAGTTTTTTTTTTTGGCTTATCTTGCCAACACGACCATTTCGAGAAAGATCAAGAAGGTTGGCACCAAGGAATATTGAAATAGAGAATGCTTGGAAAATTGAAATAGAGAACGCTTGGAAATTGGAAAGGATAGTAGGAGAAATTAGAGAGATCGATTAACGTGAAAATAGAATAGAGAGAAATTAAAGAGATTGATTTACGCGAAAGTAGAACAGAATATTGTTGAAACTGAAACTGAAAAGAAAAGGAGGATTATTAGAGAATTGTGTGGACAGGAGAATTTAGAAGGAGTATTTTGGAGAATTGTGTGGACAATTGGAGGAGATAATTTGATTGAATTGCAAAGGAGGATTATTGGAGAATTGTGTGGAGAATCGCAAAGGAGAATTGAGAATTGTAGGAGACTTGAGAAGGAGTACATTTGGAGAACTACGATACAAAGTATTTTTATTTTTAGTATTAAGAATATATATTTTAGGTTTAAGGGTGAAGATATCAATGAATATCTGCAGTGTTCATTGATATCTGATAATTGTGGTTGGGTTCAAAGTAACGTAGAACCTTGC
>JABUQX010118517.1:0-46033 GCA_015478945.1 Trachelipus rathkii
AGGATATCTCTCGGACTACTCAGGAAGATGGGAGTTATTAATAATTATATATTATATGCTATGGAAATTTAATTCTGATATATGTAAGGTTTTGATATTAAGTATTTTATTTATATATATTTATATTTATTATATATATATATATTAATATATATATTAAATATAATATATATATATATATAATATATATATATAATTATATTAATAATATATTATATATTTATGTTTATAATATATAATATATATATATATATATATGATATATATATATATACTATATATATATATATATATTATATTATATATATCATATTATTAATATATTATATATATATAAATTTAATATATATATATATATTATAATATTAATATATTATATATTAATATATATATATTTATATATTTATTATATATATATATTTATTATCTATAATATTTAATATATATATTATATATATATATATTTTTTATATATATATATATTTTACATATTTATTATATATATATTATTATATATATATATATATATATATATATATATATATATATATATAGTGTGTGTGTGTATATGTTATTATATATTAGTGATTATTATTTTATATTTTGCTGCAATAAGAGAGGTGTGGATATAAGGATGTGTATATGATATATACATATACTATATAAAATAGATACTAAAACAACTTTTATTTTATCACAAATCTAATACGAAAGAATAAAATGAAGCTTTATGACTAAATCTCAATTTCATTATTGCCAACATTTATATCCATAGAGCCGCATTTTATAAAGACCTTGCATACTCTAATAATTAATTGCTTATAGCATTATTATAAAAATTAATATATATACAGTTTTGTGGCAAAATGACTGACGAGACCTAATGTCAGCTGATAAAAATATGTTTGTAATCTATTATAAAGAGAAGTTGCTATATTTACAAGAAAACACTTGACCATCATTTTCCTTATATCTAGGAGGTCGATTGTGTTGTATGATCTATAGTACTTAGTGCTCTCTCTCTCTCTCTCTCTCTCTCTCTCTCATCTCTCGGGTCTCGATTTATAATACTTTCTCATCTTGAGCTGTAAATGTTGTCAGCTTGGTTAATCATACTTTCTCTCTCTCTCTTTCACTATATTAGGAAGCACAAAATCCATTTATCAATAAAACTAAAGCAATATCTTAGTGATATCTAATAGGACATTACATGTAATATGTAATTTAATTTATATATATTACATAGACTATATTTAAAAGACTATTTGCACTATTATTAAAAGAATTTAAAAGAATTTAGAACCTACTGATCTAAAAACTTTATTCATTAATTTTGTTGTATCTATCTAATCTAGAGAGTCCTTAGTTTCGATATCTTAGTTTTGTACACCATGCTATTCGCTCTATATTACTATAGATTTATATCTAGCTATTCTATGTTAGTGCTCTCAGTCTATCTTTATATTATCATTATCTCTATCTATTTTGTCAATATTTATCTACTTATTCACTATATCTATTCTCATATATCTATCTCTATATATCTTATTCTCTATATATCTATACTCACTTTTCTTATCTTTTTATATGAATATACTATATATATATATTATTAATTATATTATATATATATTAATATATTATACATATATATATTATATAATTTAATATATAATATAATATATATATAATTATATATATATAATATATATTATATATCTTAGATATGTAGTATATATATATATATATATTAAATATTATAAATAATAGTATATAAATATATATAATATATATATATTATCTACTTTATTAATATATTTATATAGTTATTATTATTATTATATAATTATATATAGGTAGAAGATGAAATAATCATTAAATTATATTATATATAATAATATTTTATATTATGTTATTATATAATTATATATATATATATATTATATATAATAGATATTATATTATATATATATATATTATATATACTTATGTAAGTAAGTGTAATTTTGTATATATATTAACATATATATTATATAATATATATATACATTCCTAATATATATATAATATAATTAATATATTAATATTATATAATTATATTATTATATATATATATATATAGTCTATATATATATAATTTAATATATATATATCTATATATATATATATATTATATATATCTATTATATATAATATATAATATAATATATTATATATATATATTATTAATTATATAATTATTATATTTGTATATATAATATATATATATATAATATATTATATTAATATATATATATATAATATTAATAGTAATAGTGGTATGAAGGAAACTATGCTAAATATATATTTTATTTTTTATCGTATATATGAAAATTATAAAATAGTATATATTTATATTATATAATATTTATAGTTAATATTATATAATTTATATATATTAATATATAATCATTATAATATGCATATATAATATAATAATATATATATTAAAATATATATAATATATTATATTATTATTATAATATATTATATTAATATATTATTATATAATATAAATATATATATATATATTATATATAATATAATATTATCTTATTATATATAGTATATATAATATATATTATAAGGTAATTATATATATATATACATTATATTTATATATAATATTAATATATATATATATATATAATTAATATGTGTTTTAATATATTAATATAATAATATATATGTCGATATATTAATATTATATTTATATATATATAATAATTTAATTTATTATATATATATTTATTATATATATATATATAATATTAATATATTATTATATATTAATATTATATTATATATATAATTATATTAATTAATATTATATATATATTATATTAATATTATTATATATTATTATATAAATATATTATATATATATATATATATATATATATATATATATATTGGAATGCTATTTTCTAGTTATCTTTATATATTAAAATTATTATCTATATAAATACTTAGTCGTCACTATTATATAGAACTTGGCAAGTCTATTAACATAATTGTCATGATTAAAGACTAACCATATCAGATGCTAGTTTATTCTTTTAATCTATGGTTTTTCAAATGATTAATAGATAGATAGATAGATAGATATAGAATTTACATAGAATGAAGAAAAAATGCTCGTGTATATGTAAGATAGATAGATAGATTAGTATCATTTAATAAAGATAGAATATAGGATATAATAGATAGATAAATATAGATTAGTTAGTGATGATAGATATTAGATACTAGATAATATTAAATATCAGTATAATATAGACTTATGATATGATATAGTAGATGATGAAATATAGATATATATGATAGATAGATATAGATAGATTAAGATATAGATAGATGTGTAATGAATTTAGACTAGATAGATAGATAGATTAGATTTATATAAAACCGAGTTTATATAATTGAGTATGACTGTTTAGCACTAATGTATCATTTAAGATCTTATGCATTTTAGTATATATGATAGAATGTAGTAGATTTAAGATATTGAAGTAATTTAACAATAATCGCACTTGTTTCTAATGTGATACTAAATTTATATAATATGCATATTAGATAACTATTATTACAATTTATATCGAGTAGGTAATAAAATACCAATATTAAAGAAAGACTAATATTTTTATAGATTACTAATATTCATAAAAATTACGTATGATTACCAGTAGACTATCATGATTCAAATAAAGTATGAATACTAGATAATTGATAAGGAATGTATAAGCTGTGATAATTGAGTAATAAGATACTGTGATTTACAAGATTTGAATTAAGTGGTCGCGAATGATATTTTAGATATATTCGTATAAGATAGGAATAGATTTGTCGTCTTCTACTAGATAGATTTGCTCACCATGACAGCATATAACAGTTGCTTTTATGTACTACAAACTTGAGAATAGATGATTTAAATATATATAGAATTAGAATCCGATGGACATATTTGGATATCGATAATTAAGAAGATGGTATTGAATTTAACATCAATTATTTTGTGTGGAGTTATTTTGTTTTTGATACTGGAGGAATTTAAGATTATCAATAGAATTAGTTTTATAATATAGATTTAGGATTTTTCAAGTTTAAAAATAATAGTATATAAGATAGATATAGATTTAATAAATAATTATTATGATATTATAGATAGATATATAGAATAACTCTATACGTAATTATGAAGTATATGATAGAAGATTAATGATATTCATATTATATATTGTGATTAGAGTAATAGATAATTTATAGCCTCTTATATAATATTAGAAATAATTTTACTTATATGAATATAAAATATATATAATTTAATAAATTTAATATATTATATATAAACAAATTTGATGGCCACAATCTAATACTATTTATATCAGACTCTATAAAGTAAATTAAATTAAATCGTCAGTGTCCAAATCATGTAATTATAATAAACAACAATCTTTTATTTTAATAAACTGTGTGTAATAACTTCAGAATTCAGTTCAAAATTGTTAGAGAATACAAATATGAAAAAAATTTGAAAATCTACTTCTATATAGATAACTGATACAGTTTATTCACATAATAAATCGTTTTTTTGTTAGGACTTTTCGCTAGTATAATATTAACAAGTGTACACTAATATATATTGATTGTAGATTATCAGATGTAATTAAATTTAATAATAATGAAGTTTGTCTTTCTCTATATTTGCGTACATAATTTTTAAATTAATTGTCTATTATATATATCTTAATTTATACTATAGGCAGTATCCAATATACGCAAACCGAATTTTCTTTAAATTAATCTAATAAATTATTATAGTAGTATGTATATATTGATTTTCTGTATAATACATAGTAGAATAATTTGAATGTTTATTATTATGCCATATATTTTTTTACACATAATTATATTATATATATAGCGAGTATTATAATTACTATATATATTAATTATTATTAATATTACTATATATGATTTATTTATATATATATATATATTTGATGATATTATCAATATATGGTAGGTAATATATATATTTATATATATATATATATCTATATAATATATATTATATATATATATATATATCTATATTATATATATATATATGATATACTATATTTAATATATATTATATATAGTATATTAATATCATATTAATATATATATATATATATTTATATATTATTTATATATTTATATTATAATATATTATATTTATCAATAATATCTTGAAATTTCTATTCATCAAATTAATATTATTGAGCAAAATATAAAATGAAGAATAATCATAAAATATTATATTAATAAAAAATTTATAATATAATATAAATACTATACTTCGAATTATAGTTTACACTGATTTACATTATAATATATCCTTTTTCATATGAAAAATAAATATATTATATATATATATATATGAAAAAAATAAAGATAAAAAAAATATATTCGGTTGGAAAAACAAATTATGATAATAGTGATATTTATTATCCAACAAAACGTTTTTTCGGATACTTTTGTAAGATTACTTATATATAAAGAATAATATATATATTGATTATATACTATATATTATAATATTGTATAATAGTATAATTTCTTAATATATTATATATCTAATATTATTATATTAGATTATACTATATTAATATATAATATATTGTTATCTATATAATATATATTAATATATTATATTTATATATATAATATATTTATACTATATATATATATTAATTATATATAATATATATAATCATATATATATATATATATATATAATTAATTATATTCTATATATATATATATATATAATATATTTATTATCTTTATATATATATAGTTAGGGAGTATTATATTATAAGTAATATAAATATATTATATATATTATATATATAATTTATTCTATATTATACTATATATTATATAATATATTATATGATATATATATTATATATATATATATTAATATTTAATATATATATTATAATATATTATAATATATACTATATATATATATATTATTAATTTATTATATATAGGTATATATATATATATTAATTAATATTATAATATTATATCTATATATATATATTATATATATTAATATTATTTATATATAATATATAATTAATATTTTATATATATATATTATATATATCTATATATAATATATATATGTCTTATTTATATATATTAATATATTAATATATATATATATATGTTATTAATATATATATACATATTATTATATATAATATTAATAATATATATTATATATATATAATATATATTATATATATATTATATAATTCATATTAATATTATATATATATATATTTAATATATATATAATATATATATATATATATATTAATATATTTTAAAAAGCATCCTTATTTATTTATCTATATATAATTATATATAATTTATATAGTTATATATATATATTAATTATATACTATAATATTATAATATATATAATATATATATATTATATTAATATAATTAATATATATATTTAATACTATATATATATTAATATATATAATATAATATATTATATATATATATATTATAATATATATATATATAGATATATATAATATAATAATTTATTTATATAAAAATATTATATATATATATCATAACATTTTAATAGAAAAATAATTTAATTAATACTAAGAAAAATTTATAATTATAAATTATTTTATTCATTCTTAATCAAAAAATTTTTTTTTCTTCATTCTTCATGTAAGTCTCTTCCTCGTTTTATTGACTTTGGATTAATCCATTAAATTCCAGGTTTTTGTTTAGTGGAGACATACATTGGATGGCTCTTCTCATTTTTGTTCTCTACATTATTGCATTACTTCATATCTTATCTTTACAATATCGCTAAGGAGATATCTCTTTCAATTTATGATATATAGTCGTGTCAAGCATGCGCTTTACAAAATAAAAAACAGGAAAAAAAAGTTTATCATTGAATTCACATACATACACGCATAATACCACAAACTAACACTTAAGATCTTACATACACACACTGAATAAAATAATTATATATATATATATATTATTAATTAATTATATATATATTATATATTATATGTATTTAATTAATATATAATATATATATATACTATTATATATATTAATATTTTATTTATATATATTTATATATATATATATATATAATATATATCTATTATATTAATATATATATATATATTATATAATATATAATATATATATATTTTAATATAATATTAATATATTAATATATATATTAATATATGCATTATAATATAGCTAACATATAATATACGCTATCTATATCTCATCTCATCATTTTATAATATATATATTTATAATTATATATATATATTAAATATATATTAATATATATATATATATATTATTATATATATATATTATTTTATATATATATATATATTTAGTATTATTTTATATATATATTATTAATATTATATATATATATATATATATATATATATATATATGCAATGTATTTGATGGTGGACTAGACTTTAATTTTATTGTTAGTTATTGAGTTTATAAAACTAGGTAGTTCGGAGTAGGTTGTTATGATTATATAGGATATTTTGTATATTATATAGGAACGATAAGATTTAGATAAGTGGATATTTGCTTTTAGTAATACATATTTGGAAAATGCGTGTTAGTATATATATATATAGGCATAATGTGTAGGTATACTAGAGTAGCAGGTTGCATGTATATTGCTTGAGATTTCTGTATAGACATTACTATAATAGGGTAAACGCACTACTTGTGAAAGTCTTTGATGTTGAAATTAGTGTACTGTGTTCTGACATTTTAATAGCACAACATTTTTTGCGAGGAGGGGGTTGTTTTAACTTGCTCATAGTCTCGATATAGTTCTCGTCTTTTTGCTCTCGTTTGTTTATTGATCTAGTTTTTTGGGTGTAGATCCTAGTATAGTAGCGTATCTTTTTTTCTGTGGATGAGTATACAAATCATATTGATTGTGACTTCTTGCGTATTACTAACTAACTTATCTATAGTTTTCTCAATCTTAATTGCATTCTCTCTTCTTCAATCGAGAGAGGAGTGAGAATGCGGCTCGCATTTCTTATTAGGATGATAGCGTTGAGGTCAATACGCGCTGTTGGGTGCACAAAAAAAAAAAGGAAAAAAAGCTTCTATCATCATGATGTTATCTATAGCACATCAAGTGTGGCGACGTATCTCACTTCACAAAGGCGTAAGATCTCTTAACCAGTGAAATTCTTACACATCACCGCGCAGATTGTGAGGGCGCTAATATAGATAGTGTTCTCGGTCCTTAACAGGTTAAGTTTTTTCGGGGGAATTACATCTACATTAGACATTTAAAAACAACGTTCTGTGAGTCCGGTGAGAAATATAATGACGAGACACTGTGTTAGTTGATTGTAGTGAAGTTTGTCAACCTTATTCTTTCTAACTATTATGGAATGTGAGAAAATAGGGCTACTAAAGTGAGTTGCAGTATTAGAGGGATATTGGAATTATACTAAATCAGGAGAGTATACGACTCACGAAGGGACATATATATAACGTTATAGAACGTGATGGAAAATATCTTTTCTTGCTCTGGATTTAGTAATTTTACTATTTTTTAAATAAGTAGACAGAATATATCCTATACTTTCACCTCCTTCCAGAGTATAGAGTCGCCATTCTTACTTTAACTTTACATTGAGTGTGAGAAAATAAGAGTGGATATTATTTCTTAGGTATGTACATTATATAAGGTATGAAAAATATATAATAGGTGACCTTTTGATTCCGGATAGTATTAATAAACATTTATACGCGATAAAGGGATACGTCCATTCTCATATTAATGTATATTATATTAGGTGGTTATTCCATAACTATTTTAAAAAGCTCTTCTACCAAGTGGAGTTTCTATAGTATTCTAGCTAAAAGAATAAATATATGGTTCTTTTATAGCCATAATGCTGTATTAAGGTTATTTAGTTAGTCAATGTACAATATAAGTCATATAACATTTTAGGGTAATGAATGTATGTCATGACTGGTACATTTCCCCAATAGGGGAAGCAGCATATATAGTAGTAATACTGAATGGTAATTTGACTGGGAGAGAATTGAGCTGTGTGTTTGATTGTTAGTACGTAGGATCTAAACTAGGTTTCGTCGGAGATATTAGGTCATTGTCCGATACGTTTGGGTGTAATTGTGGGTGTTATATGAGGAAAAGATAATTAGATCAAGGCGCTAGATTTTGTATAACTATTTGGAAAGTGAATTGATGGTGTAGATTATGCAGAGGACTTTCAGGGTTTTTGTAGATGGAATATAGACAGCAATGTGAGGGGGGCAAGAGAACGATTTCCGCAGTAATTCTTGAAGGATTGGTGTTAAGCGAGATAAATATGGTAAGAGGTAGAGACTCTCTATGGATCGCGAAGGATTTGGGTTCTGGATAGTGGAATTAACCTGGAAAACACCGCGGGACGTCGAGGGGGTGTGGCTAGAAACATTTGGTGATAATGACTGGTGGCTTGTCTCGCTTTTCTCGGTGTGGATTTAATACGTTTTTTCTTTGTGAAGATTTTGAGTGTTGATGATGATAATAAAAATTCATATATAACTAGTTTCATTTTTTCTACTATTGGTATCTCACATAATAACTCCTAAACATCCTAATCGGAAAGTAAAGGTTTTATAGAACATAAACAATAACGAAAATAAAGTAATAACAGGATAGACGGACACTCTTTTTATATGAGAGATATTGGCTCTCAGCAAAAATAAGTGAGGGGCGCGTGATAAGGTTTCTCTCTGCCAGTAGCATGGCAGAGTACTCTCTACAAAAGCAACGACGGAATATGCGTACTAAATTTTACTCCGCAGACCGGGCATCACTGTATCGGTCCCGTCTAGCTAGGGGTATTAATGGTCGGGCATTGATAGAGATAATAGTGATACATACAGAAACAGTTCGTCACATTCGGAGCTACAACGACGCTCTATATACACGGTCTGCGCGTGGTGTACGCCGAACAACAGTGGAACAATTGTGAAATCAGAACACCCGTAGATGCGATTAATTATGACTGTAAGTTTGTAACACATAACGTTGACTTTGGTACTAGTTTGATTCCGTGTGAGAAGAGGTGTGTCTAATCAAGGTTTCTCTCACATGTGTCACTTGTCAAAGAGTTATTGTGGCGCATAGGTACGGAAGGTACGAATAACAGGCGACGAGGGGGAAAAAATCGGATATATCTAGCATGTTCAGTTGCACACTCACTGGGCCAAACTCGTGGTGAAGGTATTGTGAGGTTGGGTGGACTCTGTGGGAGGAGTGATAATATACGGAAAATGTGAGTCAAATCATTTGAATGAGAGAGGAAAATGATTACGTCTTACATCCGTTAAGATATAATTATAAAAGTGTACTAGATTTCAATTAATTTTCAATACGAGGGGAAATGTGTAAAAAAATAGAGTGATAGAAGTGGAGAATAGGGTTGTAGCACGAGAGAGAGACGCATGATGAGGAGAGGAGAACAGAGAGAGGAGAAACTTGATGAGATTACCGGGTTAAGCTTAAACGCCGGGAGAAAGGAGAGACGAGAAGAGACGTATTCGCAGAGAGACCTGTCACATGTAATGATGATGACTTGGTGGGCTTTTCAACTTTAAAAGCGTTCTCAAGGTAAGACGGAGAAGAAGAGAGAGAGGAGAGATGCGACTGAGAGAAGAGAGAGAATGGAGTCTTTCAGATTGTGAATGAAGAAGTAAAGGAAATTGTACGAGTAGGATAGGTAAAGTGAATAGCAATAAGCAATTACATTGGGGATAGTAAGAAGGGGAATTTGAAAGGATGATTCAGAGATTAGGTCATTTAGACAAACTGGGGAGCGGAAGAAGCAAGACTTAATAGAATTCGATATGTGTAGAACAAATGAAAACAGTATATGAATGGTGACTACGGTGCTGGTCAACGGATGGGCCCACAACGTGTGCTTTTGTTTTGTCACCGAGAGAGATATAGACTCGCTATGTTCAAAGATCTATTCCTCGCTTGGGCAAGGAGTAAGAAACATCTGGGGTGGTGCAGACAAGCGGAATAGTACCACATTTGAACAGAAGATATGCACAGTGCTCGAGATCTCATGCGAATGGGATATATACATATAGAGGACTCTATATTATTCTCAAGTAGTATTTTTTCATGTATAGATGGAATATATAATACAGTACTAGGAAACACCTGCTGGTTATACTTAAAGGTAAGTGCAATGGATCATATATACTAAGGTTGGGTAGTATCTAGTAGTTACTTAGGGAACCTACGATACTAGAATGGATAGTTTTTGTTGTTATGATATGCTCAGGTGTGTACTCTCTATACTACATTACGGTCTTAATATATATAATATAATAAACGTTTTATTATTTCTTGAAGATATATATCACTTGATTTTTACATAATATAAACAATAAACCTATATGTAAAGATTTCTTTCATCCATTAAAATCAGGAGCAATTATTTAATTATAATATATTATATAAAATAACAAAGAAACATTATATAAATAAGTATAATATAATTTATGTTTAATTATATATAATCATTTTATATATATTGGCGTTATAATTAATATGTATTTTTTATAAAATACCTGTATAAATATTTAAGGTTATATATATCTATATATTACCTCCCTAATATACATACTAGACTACTCCTACATAAAGTACTATAACTACTACTCAAATACATCATTTATCCTATATAGTACCTATACACTTTACTTGTAATATAGGGTTAGTATAGTACTAGTTGGTAATATATAGTGTATCTTATCTATGATAAGCCTATATTCACGTATAAGCTATCACGTATATATAATTATATATATATATATATAGTATATATATATATATACTATATTACAAATGTTAAGTGTTTTTATAAATAAAAATATACATACGTGTGTGTATTAATCTCCTCTACTGAATAAAATATATAACATCATCGCATGGAAATAAGATTAATTGCTAGTATTATATACTACTAATATATATATATATAAAATAAAGTGCATGTACCAGCTGTTACTGTACTTACATTTTATTTAATTCTCATTATATAATACTTGTGAGGCGCTACTCCATGTATCAATAAGGCACACGAAAGGTTATAGATTTTGTATAGCTTTAGTTATACCCTCATTTATTCACACTATTATGGGGAAAAGAAAGATGTGTGAGGTGGTGTACTAAGGATCATGGGTAGATAGATAGGATAAAAAAGGGGGACCTATCTTAATAAGATGAGGCAATAGTTTACGTACTAAAATCTTATATATAAATGCGACTCTAATAATATAAAAGGGAATTATAAATAAAAATTAAGATGTACATAAGAGGATGAATGAGTATAAGTAGAGGAGAGTAAGTAGAGAGTAGCGAGAGGAGGAGAGAGAGAGAGAGAGAGAGAGAGAGAGAGAGAGAGGAGGAGAGAGAGAGTGATAGAGAGTGAAAGAGAGAGAAAATAGATGAAGATAGTAGAGAGTAGAATAATGGGCAAAGCAGACAGAGTCAGCATTGGCTGCAAATATAACTATATATTAGCGTAATGAGAGAAGGGGAATGTGAATATAAGTATATTATGAATATATATATATATATCATATAATTATGAAATTTGGTATAAAGTAAAGAAAGAGAAAAAGATTTAATATAACATTTATACATAATTGATTGAACAAATTACAATACCTATTATGATGAATATGATAGTTATTGCTTATATATATATATATACTATAAGGTAGCTATAGTGACGGGATAATGTATATCTTTAAGAAACAAATGTAAGGAAATGAACTTTAATTCATTTAATCACACATTTAAAATTGCGCCTCTTCGAGCAACCATAATTGCAAAATTATGAATTTGGGAAAACGAGTTGACATGGTATCATTGTAATAATTAACTATATAAAGATAAATAGATAAATAAAATAAATGTATATGCAAAAAATAAACTACAAAAGAGATTAATGAAAAGCTCTCAGCGTCATGATAGATAAGACGTGTTAAAATTTAACGTAGATTACAATAACACTCGTTGCCAAAATAATTTTATCTACCTTTTTGTCGGATAGATAATAACGAGGTGATAATTAATAATATATAAATATTATAATAATAATAATAATATATTAATAATAATAATAATAATAGAAGATTCTATTAATTATTAACTAAATTGATAATACTATTAAAATTAACTAATAATAATGAGGTAATAGTTGTAAAATATAGAATGACAATTCAATAATTCTATTCATTAACTCTTTATCTATCATATAATTATTATATATAATTAAATAACAATAAAAATCCTTATAAATTGATTATGTATTAATTACTAAATGATTAAGTGTAATGATAATATGTTTTAATGAATAATGATAAGTTTAATGTTGTGTATAGGTATCATTACTAAAAGAGGTCTTAGTTTTGTATTGTATTTATTGTATTAGTTATATGATATAATATATATATTAATAATAATATATATAATAGATAAAAAACCAAAAAAAAAAAAAATATATAATTAAATACTATAAATTAATATAATAATAAAATAATAATAATAATTAAATAATATATATATAATTAAATATATAAATAATTATAAACAATAATAGATTAAATTATAAAATAATTATACTAAATTAAATAAATAATATAATAAATATTTATAATTAATAATAATAAATATAATTAATATAATTATAAATTACATAATAAATAATAATAATATATATAAATTAATTTATTATTAATTCATATTTAAAAAGATAATATATATGATTAATAAAATTAATTATAAAATATTTTAATTTTATTTTATAAAAAGAAAAACTTTTTTAAATATCTTTTATTTATTAATTTATAATATTTATATAATAAATAACTAATAGCAATAAATAACAATACAATAACATAACAATAACAATAACAATTACCATAAACAATAACAATAAATATATACAATTAAACAATAAAATAAAAATACTAATAACAATAACAGTATCTAACAATTATATAATATATAATATATATATATATATATAATAAATAATAATATAATAATTCACTAATAAATTATAATAATAATATATATAATAATAATATATTAATTAATATAAATAAATATACAGTATACTAATATTATAAATCATATAATTATAGAATTAATAATTAATATCATAAAATAAATAATGATTTTTTTGAACATCTTTAATAGACAATAATAATGTATATTTTGTCTTTTCTCACGTTCCCCATATAACTTAAAAGCTCAGACTCGGCTTTTAGTTGATTTTTTTTTATTGTATGATCAATAACACTAATTTATTTTATTACAAAATTGTTAAAAATATTAAAAAAAATTTATTCCTAATAAATGTCGAAGTGTATTATACTAGTGACGAAAGCTTATTAGGTATTATACTAATATATATATCTATAATCAATTTGCATTCACATTATTATTAATTTATTTTTTCAATGAAATATACTAATTTATTAAAAAAATTTCTTTCATGTTGATAATGTAAATATATTGCTGTGGGTGTATATTTTATTAATTGCGTCTATAATCTCATCTACATTAATATAATATAAATTACTTGTTTGAATTTTTGATAATAATAATAATTTTATATGAATAAAATATTTTGAAATGGTGTAATAATGTCTATTGTTACTAGAATAATTAATTAAATAATTTATAGAAATAAAGCTTTAATGATAATATGATTAAGTCATAAGGAAATTATATTATTATCATATAATTAAATATAATATAAATAATTATATAATTAATTATAATAATATATTAATATATATACTAATAATATATAATAATATTAATATATATATATAATATATATATATTATTATAATATATTATATGAATTCTATATACTAATCTAAATGACTTATTTGTTTTAATTATAATTTATTAACTTATTTACTTTTCAATTTAATAAAGATATTTTTTCTTCTGAATATATTTTACATTTAGTTTCCTTAATATTAATTAATCTAGAGATAATGCATTACAAAAGTAATATAGTAATAATATTATATTTATAATTTATTTGTATTAGATCCTATTTGTTTTCTGAATAGTAAATGGAGACAATTACTATCAGAGTTATATTATAACGTTATATATATATATCGTAATTTATTTTATAACATATTAAGATTTAAAAAATTTTAAATTTAATGAAATTAAGATTTTGATAATTTAAGTATTGCAATGTTACTTTTTTCATATTAATTTAATATATTTAATATTTACTAGTGGATAATTATAATATACAATTAATAAACTTTATGGATTTATATTAGTCCTGGTTATGCGGCAATAGCGTGCGTTCTTACCGTGTGTGTCATTTTTTTAAAACGTTTGAACCTTCTGGCATTATCTTATTCTTAATGTGTATAATCGAGGTGGGACAATATTCGAAACCTATTATACATCATTAATCGAGATTTAATTGGTCTTGTTCGGAGGAATACTAAGAAAAATATAAATCTTTTGCAGTTTCAATTCATATAATAATGAACTATATGGTGCCAAATCGGAGTGAGATCTAAACGGCCACATTCCAATATATTTAAAAGGAATTATATAAATAAAATAATCGAAATAGAAATTCGGAAACTAGCAAAATGGAAAAGGAATAACTTAGCGTATCTGTCGCACGCGCATTATATTGTAGCTATAAACATGTGTCGCAAACTAATTGGTTATTTCTCTTCTGTAAATAATAAGTTTATGATGAATAATTAATAATCAATCATAACAAAAATACTAACTCACTCAGGTAAACTATTAGATATTAAAAAAAAAATGAATGCAATAATTAATATCACCTAAAACGAATAAACTAATATATTTTAATTAAAAAATGTACTCTTATTTATAATAAATATAATATAATGAATAATAAAATAATATAATCAATAAATTAGATATTACTTAATATATTGAAATTTATGGTAATTTAGGATACTGTATGTTAGTGTACTCATCTTCGAAAGAAAATAGTTATGCGCGTGCGTATATAGATGGATGTACGGTGTACAGTATGATTCGCCGAGTAGATGTCCCGACGCTCCTGTACTGTTAACGGGTCGACCGTATCTTGGTTTAAAATATGTTTCATGGTTACTTTACCATCGACTAATAGATCTATATTGATCAGATCGCCGGTAGGCGCAATATATCTAGCTCTTTGTCGTACGGCTTACACTGTCTCAACCTCAGGAGGATTTCCGTGAAATTAAATAGCACGCTCAAACACCGACTGATGAATGGTGATATCTCACAACATATATAAAAAGGGTATATATATCTTAGTAGAGAAATAGCAATGAAGAAAGATAATTATATATCTATTGTTTTGATGAGATATAATATATATGTTTAATAAATCTTATATGAATATTTAATATTTTATTTGATAGCTTTCTTTAAACTCTTCACGTCAGAGAAAGTATATTTAATATAAGATTAAAATACATAATAATATTAATACAAATTAATAATAATTACCGATGGATAGGCTAATTAATTATATTCCTACATATATTATCTAATCGAATAGTCTTTAATATTATGCAATTATTTGAATAATAAGGTCGATATTAAAATAAATAATAAATTAATTATATATAATACTATTATCATAATATATAATACTATATCATAATCTATTAAATATAACACTTCATCTGAAGTACAAATAGTAGTTATACTGGTAGAGTGTTTTGATATTATTGAATACATAACAATAGGATTTTTAACAATAACAATTTAGATTTTATATATACTATACACACACCATTAAAAAAATTCCATTAACAAAATAAAGCTTAAAATCTTACAATAATAAATGAACAATGATTCTAGATTATAATAAAACCTATCTCTTCATTAAACTATCAGCCATATCAAATGAATACACATAAAACTGCTAGAAGAAAATCTATTATAGTAGCGCTATTAATATTAATTAATGAGTGTATTTATATTAATAATAATAAATATAATAATCAATAATATCATATTTGTTAATAAATTATATATAATAATAATAAATAAAATAAATTAGATAATACTAATAATAATTAATGAATGATTAGAATTTAAACATTTTATATGCAAAGAATGCTATAGTTAACCTTCTACCTATTTATAGTCAGTGTGATATTGTGTAAAGTTTAGTTGCATATTCTTTGATATATAATAAGTTTTTTAGTACTACAACAACGAAGAGATTCTATAGTATTAAAAATCAGAAAAGTGTTAAAATTCAAGATTATGTATTATTTAAATATAAAACATCTATATTCACGGTATACTTGAAACATGTTCTAGTATTATATAATATAGTGTTATACGTGACGATTATATGCTTGGTACCTATATAAATATATCTTAATATTAATAATATCAATATTTAGTTTTATTATATTTTTAATTATCATATGAATATATAATTATTATAAAAATTAATTTATATATATCATGATTATGTATAATATATGTAAATAATATCTAAATATATATATAACTTATATATTTAATATATATATACATATTAGGTTATAATATATATGAGCTTATATGTAATAGAATATAATAATAAAGCAATCATAACTATATATATAATTATTAATTTATAATAATTACATTTAAATATTTAATAATTATATATTGCTGAATTATTATAGAATAATATAATTAATTATATAATATATATAATAAATATATAAATAATAATAATAATAATAATAATAATATTATATATAATTATATATACTAAATATATTTATATTATATAATTAAATAAATATATATGTTTAAATAATAATATATGCTCAAAATAAGAAAGATAACCAAATCTGATATTAATTAAATATAATTAGTATTTGCATGTATCATATAGAAAAAAAATATAATAAAGAGTAAGAAAGACATCGACATCAAAGGTATCAATAAAAATAGATATATAGTAATTACTTTTCGTTATTAATTCATTCTTGTTCGGTACGAAGGTAGTGAAGTCATTTGGGGTCCACAAATTCATAAGTAGAACCGTATTTTTTGATATAAAGAGAAACACTTGTGGTAAAGATAAAATTAATATAATTGAATAATATAGAACACTTCTACATCAGAATTATAAAAAGATATCAAAAAGATATTTTTTATAAACATTTGTAGCTTCCAGAACTATTCGTCCATTAATACTTTTTTCTGATGTTTCTTGTATTCATTTAGTATTCTTATATAGAATAATAACTCACGAGAATAATTAGTGAATATCTGCAAATAAAGTAAGAGGACATAGTTTTATATTTTATTTTAGACTTCTAGTTTCCATTGACCGGTATTAATTCGTTCGTAAACCGTTGAAAATCATATCAGAGTTTTGATTCTTCCCATAGATGTAATTATTTTTGTTAAACATTAAATTATTAAAATACTAAAATATTCGTCATAAATTATTGATTTTTAGAATTTATTAAGAATATTAATTGCTTTTTCACTAATGCAAGCAAGATCTGCTTTAGCCGGCTTATAAGTGCGTGATATAACATTTAAATACATTATTTATTGTATTATATGTCTGGTTTTAATATGTTGCTGAATATAAATATAATATATATAATACCTCAGCTATTTTTATCCGTTTTTTTATGTATATGGAGCTATCACCATGAGGCGTGTAACATAATAATTATATTTTTATTAAATACTGATATTTTGAAAATATACATGTATTACAGATAGTTCATTGTTTTTTGTGATACTATTAATATTTTACATATGTAAATCTGAATTAAAATTTAAAATATTTTGATTATGAGTATTTTAGTATTCCGCAAGTATACAATAGTGTATATATATATTAGGTTTAGCTTAGGTTATATATATATAGTGACAATATGATATTATATTCTAATTATATATCTTAAATATTGTTATATCGATTAAAGTGTAAATCCATATATAATTAATAATTATACGCTGCAACGTATACAATATTAGACTCTATACGTGATAATATAGTTATGATCAATATATATATATACATTGCTGAATATATATATTGGTATCAACGACTTACGGTTGATTAACTGATAAGAAAAAGGGTATACATACTTAGTTAAGAGAAGCCATGAAATGATACAAAGTATATTTTCTCTCTTCTTTATTTTAATCCTTTGACTATTTTAGTATGTGTTAAGTATTTATAAAAATCATATTATATATCAATCTGTGATATTTATATTGGTATATACTTAATTAAATATATTATTAAATTATTAGGTATGTATTAATAATTATATATATCCGCGTAGGCATTTTTCCTTTTATCGAAGAGTCTTTTTGCATTTGAAGTTTAAAAAATACAAATTTTAATACTTTCTTAAGGAGTATATTTATTATAATAATTTAGTATTATTTTATTTATAATATATCAGTTCATGTTTTAGTTATATTATATTATAGCTAGAGAGTTTGTTCGAATTATATATATATATATATTAGGTTTAATTTGAGTAATTAAGTACTCAATTGACAGGGTGCAACTTCTAATTTGTTGATGACATGGGGTAATGAGTCAGTTCTATAAAAGTTGTTTTGTATATGACAACATTGATTTCCCTCCAGAATTAATGTATCTCAATTGACTATCGGCTCTTATCTTGGCCACCTATCTTTCATATGGCACACACCACCATCGAAGCAATTACTGAGATACGGAGAACTGAACACCTTTTATAATATTAGTAGACATATACTAATAGTTTTGGTTAGTTTTTTTTAATATTATAAGAAATGAATCCTAATTATTCAACAAATTATGGGTTAATATAATAACCCATACTATTACTCAATTATATTATTATATGGCTTATCTATATATATATACTCTATCAAACTAAAACTATCCTATAAAATATATTAAGTATTGTATAATATATAGTTGGGATTCCTCTTTATCTCTATTTGCCCGTGACCAAGTATGAGCGTCGCCTTTCTTAAAATCTAAAGAAAGTAATTAAAGAATATATTAAACCATAAAGAGGTATAGATTATGTATTTATATTCTATAATAATATATGATCATATAATATATATATATATAGTTTTAATTTATATATATATATTAAATATTATATTAATATTATATATATATATATATAATATATATATTATATATAATATATTAATATTAATATTAATATATCTATATCTATATCAATATATATAGTATATAATATTATATTATATATACTAATTATATATTAATATATATATATATATATATATAATATATATAAAAATTATATATATATAAAATATTAATATATATTAATATATACTATTATTAAATTATATATATTATAATAATATATAATATAATATAATATTAATATAATATTATATATAATATATAATAATATGTATAATATATATATATACATATATATATATATATTAATATTTATTAATATATATATTAAATATATTAATATATATATATATCTATATTTAACTATTAATAATTAATATATATATATATATATATATTATATATAAATATTATACTTAATTATATATTATAGTATATATTATACTTAAATTAAATATATTTATCATATATATATATATTAATATGATATTATATATTAATTATTATATATAAATTTATATAAGTTAATTTAGTTATTATATATATAGCATTTATAATGAAAAATTACTGTAATATAATATATTTATAAACTAAATATATTATTATATATATATAGTTATATACTATATATATATTATGTACTTTGGTTTTTGCTATTGTTCATATAGATATGATGAAAACTAGGCTAGTAGTGGTGGTGTGAAGTGCAAAGATAACATTGTAACAAATCTCTATATAAGGTAGTCAAAGATATTGTGATCTTCCCCGTTATTGTCCTTTTTCAGATTCATATCTGTGTCTCGGGTTTAGTCGAGCTAATGGAAGAGATAAGATCCCATAAACTGTCTTAATCATTTCTAAGAAATAATTCTTATTAACTAAGTAGTTTAAAATTCTTCATATCACATGTTTGATTCATAAATGAATGATGGTAATAAACATATCTTGGTAAGATTCAAAAGAAAAATTAAATATAATTATAGATATCTGCTAAGTGTGTAATATTCGTTCGTTGTTATTTTGTACTGATTTGAGAATAACATAGTAGAATCTATAGCAAAATTAGATATTTCTCTTATCTTTAGTAATATTAATATTTAATATCTTATATTAATTTATAATATATTATTATATTTAATATATATATATAATATAATATATATAATATTTATAATCTATAAATATATATATTATATATCTATTTTATATTATATATATATATATATATTATTATATATATATAATTAATATTAATATATATATATATATACATTTATTTTATAATACTATAATATTATATATTAATATATTTATATATATATATTAACTATCATATATATATATCTTATAATAATATATTAATATATATAATATATATATATATTATATATATAATTTTATAATATATATAATAATAATATATATATATATATATAATATATATATATATACTATAATAAATTAATATTATTAATATATATATATATTAATTATATATATATATATTATTAAATATATATATATTATATTAACCATATCTATATATATTATATATATATCATACTTAATATATATAATAATAATCATATATAATATATATTATATATCATATATAATATAGTAATATATATTATATTATAATAATATATATATATATTAATTATATAATATATATATATCTAAATTAAATATATGTATTATAATATATATATATATATATATATTATATATATAATATTATATTGTATTATTATTACTTAATATTATATATATATATATACTAATTAATACTTTATAGTATTAATATATATATATATATTTATAATACTATATATATATATATTAAAATATTATAATATATATATAAATTAATATATATATATATATATATATATATTATAATTATTAATACTATTAAATATATATTATATATAATTATAATAATATATATCTATATATATAATTATATATCTTATGTAACTATTATACTATAATATATTATATATCTATATATGAGTATATATATTATTTTTTATAAATTATCTATATATATATAATATCTATATATACTATATATATACTATATAGCTATATCATATATATATTATATATCTTATAATATATAATTGTATATACTCATATATTAATATATTTTAATATGAAGTTATTATATTGTATTAGATTATAATTATAATATAATCAGTATTGAATTATTTAATTATATCATATAATATTATATATATATTAATTATATATATATATAATATTTATAAATTTATCTAATATCAGAATTATTCTAATGATAGATTTCTTGGTCCATTACAATTAAACGATATTATAAACTACTATATATATTATTATGGTAAGTTATGTTTAAAAATTTTTATTATCTATAAAATATTAAATAATTAATATATATATATATGAGTATATATTTATATAAATACTTATTATATATATATATATTATATATATTATATATATATATCTATATTAGGGTGGTTTATCAAAATAAGAGTTCATTGTTCAACTTGTTTTTCGGGGAATCCCCTAAAAGTTGCCAATTGACTAAAAATGAGAGTGGCAAAGTTTCAACTCAATTAGATAACGTTAGCCCGTACTGCTTTGAGGTCAAATTTTGAAATGCTGTGAATTTTTGCAAAAGGTTAGCAGGTTTTCCTTCATGAAGTGAAATCACTTCGTCCTAAAAACTTGATTTTCTATTTCATTTCATAGGAAATTTTGTCTTAAAGTTTCACTGGCATTACTTTTTGTTAAAACTTATAGATTAGAAGATATCCAGGTTTCTTAAACCGGACTTTCCATCTAAAAGTGACTTTTTAGGCAAATGCCAAAGAAACATTGCAACACTCAATTAAATCTGCTTACCAGATTTTGCTTTTTTTATTTTCCTTTTGTACATTAAAAAGGGTTTAGTTAAAAGTGTTTTCAAAAGAAAATGTAGTAAAATCCAAATTGAAATTATTAGGAGAATAGAAAGCAAAGAAAGTGTGAAAATGAAAATGATCGACAGTTCGACATTTGTAAAAAAAAAAAAAAAAAAAATCTGGTTATTTAGAGTTTCCAACATAACTTGGTCACACCGCTATATATATATAATATATATATATATATATATTCTATATATATATATATATATAATATATTATATATATATTATATACTAACTTAACCTAGCTAACCTACCTAACGTAACCTTATACCTAACTTATACCTAGACCTAACTATCACCATTAATACACTAAAACCTAGCTATATCTAACCTAACCTAACTAACTCAACCTAATCTAACCTAACTATATACGACTATACCTAAACCTAACCTAACCTAAACCTAACCTTATACCAATAGGAACCTATAACTAAACTCAACTCTTAAACCTAACAAAACTACATATGCTAAAATGCTCAACATAAGTATAGCAAACGAATAATGAAGTAGAACAGTTACTGCACATCTTTATTACCAGTCTATAATTATAATATTTAATTATAAAGAACAATAAATATTTATATAAACTATTATAAAAATTGTTATTTACTTTATACATATAATAATGAAGAATTAAAAAAAAATATGAAAAGATAAAATAGAACTAAAAATTTATTTAAAAATTATAATATATTCTAAACTAGACGGCATATACTAGTTATTGATTATTCTTTTTCATAAGGTATATATAGTATAGTATTATATATATTACACAAATATTTCTCATTCAATATATATATAAAATCAAAAATATTTCCTAAAGTACTTACACCCTAAAAAATTTATATATTACCTTTCTCTCGTCAAGCATAATACCTATATAATATTACTGCTCAATATATATAATTATATATCTATATCTATAGTAGCCTCATTTATATATATATATTATAGCTCTATTACGTATATATATAATATAGTAGGCGTATCCAGGATTTTTTTTCGTGGGGGGCTGCGACTTTCGCAATTGGTTACATATCTTTCTAAAGTTAAAATTATATATATATATTATCTATATATAATATATATATTACTATTATATATTATTAATTATAATTAAATATATATATTAATAATATATATTATTATATATATATATGTGTGTGTTGATGGTGTGTGTGTGTACAATTTATATATTGTCCCTACTACCTATATATATATATATATTACTACTAGCCCTTATTCTCAATCTTAGCATGCTAAATATAAAATATAACAATGACATCACTATTTTTATTATAAACATTTTATAAAAGAATAAATAATATTCCCCGAAAATATCAGTAATTTTTAATTTATAATATCTAATATAGTTTTTAATAAGGTCAATTTAAGTTTCCTTGCTTTTTGACTTCCATTAAAAATATTCTATATTAAATTAATATTTATTCATATTGTCATGTAGTTTCTGTGCTGAGTAATTCTCGGTGATAAATTTGACAGTAAAGAGACTGTAATTATAATATACGATCCTCTCCTCAATATACACTAATTTATACCGTAAAAGTATATTTTCATGAAACGCCTTAATTGTCGAAATAAGTAGTTATATTTCTATATATTATATCAGCTTGTTTTGGTGGATTAGATACAAGTGCTAAATACTATAGCTAAGTATAATATTTATCAGTAGAGTTGATAGTAGACAATAGTATAGGAAAACTCTAATTATACTTACTTGTCACCCCTATATACATAAATACTATAAATAGACATCAGGATTATCAATGGGATATTTATTCGTCTGATGAGCAGTTTTTGGTATTTTTTTTATCTATCTCTTTTTAAAACAGCCATTTACCGCTTTTGCCACACCTAATATATCCTAATATAACTTCATTAGTTTTACATATTAGTTGTAATATTCCATCTATATATATAATAATAGTAATAGGGTCTGGTAAGGTCATTTTTATGAAAGAGGATGCTTATTTCAATATGCTTATAAGGTTAAATTGTATACTTTTCCTGGGTATAAATATACTGAAGTGAAATGGATAAGTTTGATTTATCATATAAGTACGAGATATCGATCAGGTCAACTCAGAAGAAATCCGATCATCAATAAAAACTATAGGAAATATAAAAATTTGTAAGATGCGCGTAAATATGTATTCGGATCCTGAATGTATGGAAACTAATTATACATATAAATAGCGATTCGTTTTTCTGGAACTTCGTAGTTCTTGGAATTAGTATTATCATACACATAATAAATGATATATATCGCCTTAACGCTTTTTTGTTTTTGTATTGTGACATAATATTGGTTATATTTATTATATAACTTATAAAGTTCTACCGTTTCTCGTCTATCTATTTATTTTTTCGAGATAGATTTTAATAATGTTCATTTCCAAACAGTAAGGTTTTATTGCACTGTCAATGTTCAAAATGGACACTCTGACTGATAATTTCTTATTGACAAAATATATATAAAGTTAGTCAGGTTATTTCTCACAAGTAAAATTTACTTAAAGCGTATATATAATATTTATATAATATAATTGTTATTTATATATTAATATATGTATAAGTCAAATTATACTGATTTAGTGATTATTTAAGACTTAAGCGTAAAGTAGCTATATTTATACTATTGATGTAATAATTATCAAGTTATATATGCATGCTATCTTTATTATTCTTTCTAAATGGATGCATAAGAATTGGTCTAAAGAGTATCTCTTTATAAATAGATGGGAAAGTATAAATTCACCTGTACTTTTATGGCCTATATATAGGAAGAGTTTACCTATAACCTATCTGGTTCTCGATTGCACATTTACTTTTATGATTCCTTATAATACTGTTATTTTGGCTTATACTTTATATGATAAAATATATATAACTATATATATATATATCTTTTAAATTATATATAATATTTATTAATTTACACTCACAGCTAGAATAGTTATATATTTTGTATGCAGCCTATTATAATCTGGAATCTTATAGTTATTACGATATAGAATATAATATAAAAACTAAATATTATTATATATGGTAGTTTGTCCAACAACATATGTAGTAAATCATATAAGTACATATCGTATTATTATTTTAGAATAATATTAATAATGTCTGAGATATTTATTTAAAGAAAAGTTAAGTAAAGTTTAATTAATGATATATGGATATATATGATAATATATATATATCTCATATATACTATTCGTGATTATTAACTAATTATATATTTATTATAATGATATAATATATCACCTAATAGTGCTGATATTAGACTGCTTTAGATATAATAGAATATAACTTCATATATCGGCTTATATTAATATATAGCGTTATAATATAATATAAATACATAAATGTGTATTATATAATATATATATATTAGGGTGGTCAAAAAGAGTCATTGGTTCACTTGGTTTTTCGGGAATCCCTAACACAGTATTGCTAAATGTGACGTAAGAATAATGTAGAGTGCGCGAAAGTTTTCCAAAATAATGAGAGTAACGGTAAAGCGCTCCGCTCTTCGACTTTTTAGATGTTTAGTCAAATTTGACGAACTGCTGTGAATTTTTGCAAAAGGTTAGCACTATTGGTTTATTTCCCTTCATGAGTTTGGAAGATATAATATAAATCCACTCTTCGTCCTAAAAAACACCTCAAGATTAGACTTTCCTTATTTCATATGTGTCATACTGACAATAAAATTTGTACATTGTCACTACATTTAAAGTAGGCTTTTATCCCTGCAGTATAATTTTCTGATATTAACACTTCATAGATTAGGGAAACAAATAGTGATCCAAGGCTTTACATTAAACCGGAATTCTTATTCCGATATCCTTCTAAAAAAGATGATGAACAATATGGTGTTAGTGACTCACCTACTGCCAAAGATAAACCACTTGCACAACACTCAATTAAATTGGTTTATAATAATAACGTCGAAATGTCGTTATTGTAAAACCTTACAAAAGGGTTCTAAGTATGATAAAGTAGTTAATTCAAGCGTAAATGTAGTAATACTGTATCCAATATGTATGAATATTATTAAGTGAGAGTAATAAGAAAGAAAGTAGAATTAGTGTAAAAATGAAATCGATCGACAGTTTTCGACTACAATTTGTACAAAAATAAAAACAATAAAAAAATATTCTGGTATATCTTTAAAAGAGTTTCGCCACCATGACTTCAGCCTAACTTAACCCTAAAAAAGTTTTTGCCTAACCTATATATAAATTAAACATATATAACTGTAACTCTTACCCATATAACTCTATACCTTTGTACTCACCTAAAGCTCATCTAACGTAAATGACTAGTCTAATCTTAAGCTCTATTACCCTATACTCGCTTATCACCTAACCTAAACCTAACCTAAACCTAACCTAACCTTAACTAACCCTAAAATCAGACACGTTAATAACCCATTAATATTTAACTTGCGATAGAATCACGATAAACCTAGTAAGACTACAATGGCGATAATCCTCTCACTTACAACACTCAATGAGTAACCCGTAAAATACAACTCAGTAGCACCCAAGACATAATTGAAGAACGATCTGGCAATACGATCTTTATCTAATCCTTGCAGTGGAGAACAAAAATTTTTATAAACTACAAGAACTCTATTATTTGTTATTTATTCGTATAAATTGAAATATTTAAAAAAAATTACGAAAGTAAATAGAACAAAAATTTATTATTATTCAATTGAGACGCTGGAATATGAATAATTCAACTGATTCTGTCAGTTCTCATTTTTAGACCATACTGGTAATGTGATCTGTCTCAAGAACTCCTCTTGCGTCTGGCCACATACCAACGGATTGTTTAGATTTATTGGTTATCAAACAAGTAATAATATATACTCTCTTCTTATCGGCTTACCTACTCACAAAATATTTCGTTTTCTTTATCTTAAACGTGTCCGCTTGTTTTGTGACATGACCCTAATATATGTCTATCTATAACGATTTTTTTCAGTCTGAATAAGGAGCTTCGATACCTCTGTTAGCCCATAGGAATTTTATTTCGGGGGGGGGGCTGCGCGACTCGTTCGCATAATTGTATATAATTTTTCATATAAATAAAATGATGATAGGAAAATAACAATTTAATTTATTTTAATATATATATAGTATAGAATAAATATATATTTATATATTATATATATAATTACATATTATATATATTAATATATATATAATTATATATAAATATTTATATTATTAAATTAATATATATATAGATATATATATTTATATAATAATATATTTATATAATACTAGTATAATAATAATCTATAATATATAATTTATATATTATATATATTTATATATATACTACTTCTAATTAAGAATTACCATATCGTTTATAATATAGTGTATATATTTCAGTTTTCATTAATGTATTTTTATTTAGTACTGAGGCGGATTCAAAATATATTACATTGCATTATAATATATAGACTTTTTGTCTGATGTGTTTCTTGAGATCTTTTCCTGGAATAGAAATGAACAGTAATAAAGCATGCAGATCGATGAAATATCTCGGTGTGGAAGGCTGCCGAAAACCCGCTCCCTCGAGCCATCGCACCGGACCCTCTGTTCTAGCTCCAACTGATATCCGTAAAATATATATACGTATATTATTTTCAGAATCGCCTTATATTGATGATAAATTATAATAGGTTTACTTATTTACTACTCACTGGTATTCGGTGGATACAATGCCATAAATATACTTATTATGTTTTATAAAATAGTATAATCTATTTACCAAGGAGATGATAATAGCATCAATGTTAAGTGATATAATATAAAGTTAGATTATTTTATTGTTCACAATATTATATATACTATATTGTTTATAGTTTGAATATAGCGACATAGTCATAGCATATCATATGAAAAGAATTCCTCTTCGTTTAGCTTACAAAGGGCAGCGAAAGTTTTACAGTGTCAACAAACCAAGAACAAAGATTCGAACAAGTTTATAGGATTTTATTCTCTTTTTCATCAACAGCATCCTCTACAAGAACAAAACAAGATAGACAAGAAGACCCATAGATTTCTCTCTCCTACCGATATATATATGTTAGTCGCTATTCGCTGTAAATAGGTGTATAGGAATAGGTCGTTCTTTATATGTGCATATGACTTCTCTTTTCAATAAAATTAATCGACATTATAACAGAGCACTTTTTAGTCTCATGCATTTCCGGGCTTAAGAAGCCATAATTACGGACACTCTAAAAAGGATTAGTTCTAGATAGTGGTCTTAGTTGCAGATGCAATCTAGAAATATATACAGTCCCATACCACGTCATAGACTTCAGAATTCCAAATTACATATAAACATAATCTACGTGAAATTAACTAAACATTAGAGATGCGGTATATCATATATTTATGAATTCGGAATCTGATGTAGGATACAAATTACAAATATAATAATACATAACGATGTTATATATAAAAGAAACTATCGTGAAAAATATATATAAGGAATTGTTTATTATATATATTAACCTCATAACTACACAGAACCAACCATAGCTAATATGAAAAATACAAAGAATATATATATATATATGATTTTTTAGAATATGGCACCTTCATTTGAAATTGGTACTCCAATCAACAAATGAAAAGGCTGCACAACTATGAACAATATATATATATAATATAACTCTTTTTTTCGATTTTTAATGACTGATATAGTATTTTGAAACTATAATCGTTCGTTGTATCACACACTAAGTTTTGAGTAACAGTTATGCGACTGAAAACACCCGGTGACTAATTTCGTGTTCGAGAGCTCTGAGGAGAAACGTTTCAAGGAAATAGCACACATCACTCGCCTAAATATGATGGAACAGCATAGGACAAGGTGTAGAGATGATAAAACTTTAGTCGTCCAACTAAGAAATTGTAACTTAAAAACGGTGATATGTATTATATAGTATTACCACACATTAACTCGGCACCCCAAGATGGAATTTAACAAACCCCGAAGTAAGAACCTACTCACTCACACTTGTGATATACCTCAGTTTTATATCACAAAAGATGCATAATGCTTATTTTTTAATAAAGGTACTTTTCAGAGAAAATTGTCTCCGAAAAATAGTTTGTCCCCCGCCATAGAGACATCCATGTCGCGCTCATAAACGAGAGATCTCTTATAAAAAGAAAGATCACGCCCTTCTTAACCTCTAGATGCGGTTAGACCACCAAGAACGCACGACATAGCCCACCAGCCCCTGCCTACTAGGGTCCTCTCTCAAACTGGATAGGCGTGAAATATAAGATACCATGTTTTGGAGTACGCTGCTGTAACATTGTTCTATATTTTTGGATTATATTAATATAGAATATAATTAACTAACTCTTTTATTAAAAATTTAATTATTCATATTAGTATAGTTTATTGTGCTGACTATATATATATATATTATATATTTTGGGCAATCGTGATTAAAATCTAAAACAATAAAAAAAAAAAATTATTTTCTACTATTACTAACATATCGAATCTCACTATATATAATAGTCTTAACTTATTATCCCTGATATATTAAATATTGCCTATATATATGATATCCCTATAAGGCAAAGGAGGATAAGAATCGGAAAAAAGTTATACAATTAAATTTCTAAAATTCAAAGTTATCACAACAAATTTCTTTCCAACGTGTCTTAATAGATTGGTAGAATTAATTTACAAGGAATAATCTCATTCGAATACACAGATTGTACTCTCGGAATTTCGAAAGCACTCTCTTGGAGGGGAGGCTGCCATCATAATCCTTTTTACCTCGTCTTTAAATTTTCGGAGTTTTAAAAAAACCAGATAAGCCTAGTCTCTCAAATTTTACAATGTTTGTAATGTTTCCCCGTGAGATATCAATAAATCCAGTTAACAACTGTTCAAGCCGCACTAACAACTGTAACCGCAACTGCAGCTGCAACCACAATATTTTATTAAATCGATAATTACATTCTAAGCGATGATTGTGAAGAAATTTGGTCAATAAGAACAATAAAACCTATTAAATCGTCCAATTATCATACTTAAAATATACCAAAATAAAATTGTGGTGAGTAGCAAGATACACTTACCAGCAAAACGTGAAAACTGTTTCTTGTTTGGTGGAAATATACCGATTGTTTCCTTTTTCGTATAAAAGTTTGTGTAAATCAAAATTTATCCCGTTTGTTTCAATTAGAAATCAGTCTAATAAAGCATGAATTAATAAATACTTAAATTAAATTAATAATAATGGACGAAAAGAAGTACCAGATATAAGAACAAGTAAGTAAAATTACTTATTAACTTCTTGCAATCACGGGCAAGTGCTATTGTGATTTCCTTTTATTGTTTATAATATGTATTTTCAGTCTAAAAATGTTTATTTATACATATAAATGACTGTATTGATTTCATCTGTTTCATCAGGCTGCGCCGGACAATAATTGAAACTGATGTAAAGTAAAATCATTTCCACTATCTTTAGCTAAGATGAAAAATGCAGAAACCACATTGCAGCTCACCAGGCGATCTAGGTTTTCACAATATTAATGTCTGCCGTCTTTGCTATGGCTTCGCGACTATAAGTTACCGCTAATGAATGACTTCTAAATCTATGCTCAGCAATTTTTTGAATTCGAGAGTAAGACGCCTTGTAGATATGCTACACTCTAGAAAAAAATTTCCAATTTCAGAACTATACATCGCCCTCTCATCTCACTCCCAGAGAAGATTTCACACGTTGCCATCAGAACAGATCCACCTTTAATTTAGACCAATCCTCACCGAAAGCCCCTTGCCCTCACTTTGGCACATACTACTATCAGAACACTATATGTTCGATTTCTTTTGAAAATAATTGCTTTGGTAATAGTACTATTGTATTAAGAATATCATATTTTCTACAGGATTTACTTTTCAATTTTCTTTCTTATTTATAAAGGTAGTCCTCAGAAAACACTTTAAGTATTGGTCTACCTATTGTCTTCTAATACGCGATTTTTTTTTCATTGATAAGAGCTTCAATTATTATCAAATAATATTATATTATTATATATATAATTATTATTATATATATATTATTATATATGAGATTTTTATATGTGACTCTCATTAGATTATATGTACTGAATTAATCATCACTTATATTATATTATGAAGCTAGTTAGGTATATAAATATTATATAATAATATATTATAGGTATTTAACTTATAATCTCGTCTAACACGTCAAATAGCTCAGACTCACATTTATTGAATAAGTAAAATAAAATAAAATCTGAATATTATATTTATATATTTATCCCTACGAATTTCAAAACCAACAAACTACAACTCACCACTCATACGTAATACATCCAACAGACCAACTAACAGTAGAAAAAGAAAGCATAATCAAACCAACAAACACATACAGAATAATAAAGAATAATACACCCATAAACAAAAAAAAATATTAAAAAAAAATAATATAAATATAAAACAACATAAAAAAATATACATAATTTAAAAATAAATAAAAAATACATATCAAAATAATACAAATAAAAAAAACATAAAAATACTACATACCTATCATTAACATATACTACTATAAATCTACTCAACACTAACACTCCACTCAAACCCCCATCACCCACTACAACCTTACAACTACCCCCAATACCTCTATATTCACAAGCACCCTAACACACCCACCCAATTAACTAACCCATCACACAACCCCACTTAACCCACCCCACCCCACCCTAACATACCTCTAACACCTCACCTCATCTAACTCCCACCCAATTCCCACATATCCTCCAATCCACATTATCGAATCGATTTTGAGACCTTAATATCGGATCGAGATGATTGCGTTATTACTTCTAAGGCAAAACAATGAACTAAAAAAACATAAAATGGTTAGAGGCAATTACAGTCTATCTAGACTTAAATCAATATGGTTAGAGTCAAATACTCTCTACCTAGGCTTAATTAATTAAGTATTATACCTTGCTTTATAATTAAATAAAAACTCTCCTGAGCTTTATTATGAAGTAAAAGATGTAATCATAAATCAGGTAATGTTTGCAAAATTATTAAACGTTATTCTCTATGATAAAGGCTTTCAAAAAACACATCAATAGTCTTTGTTGAAAGCTATCCTATGCAGATTATGCATCCCTAAAGATTAGAGACTGTTCCTAAATATATCTTAAAAAACCTTTTACTACAATCTTGTTTATCCTCATCTACTCCATTGTCGGTTAATATAGGATTACTCCAGGGAGTATTTATTAAACCCTCTAGTAAATATGCAGAAAAAAAGATTATTTGGGTACTATTAAGGTCCCGTAAATACTACAAGTTACACAACCTTACTTTTCAAATGTCAATATATACTAAAACTTCAGAATATTTACACTCTATCAAAAAGCTATCAAACCTTTAAACTTTAAAGTAATAAATGGAACAGCATTTGAAGTTCCGACTTACAAAATTGTACAGAACCACATTGAGAGTTCAGCCAATCACCTTAGCACTAAGTCTCTTACACTAGACAAAGAAAAATACAATCTAACTAAATCTTGGAGGACCATCTCATATAATGGCATCGCTGTGTGTAATATCCTCCATAAAAACGCTTAGGAATCACACAAACTCTGAATATTTGTTAAAAAATATTAAAACCTACTTATTTTTGAAGTACTAATGAACACCTCATCTTCCTTAGGTTTTATAACCACAATTTATGATAATGGTAATAGTTATGACAATAATTATTATTATTATTATTATTATTAGGATTTTTAAGCTGGTCGGATTAAAATGGATCTAGGAAGGATCTTTTATGGTCTGGTGATGAATTTTATGTTTGCTCATGCATTTTTAATTATATGTTTATATATTTTGATTTTTGCATTGATTTATTATTTTAATGTTTCACTCTTCCGTCTTCTTTATTATATAGTTTATACACATGCATGCAAGTTTTATTTTTATTATTATATTATTAATTTTATATTATATTATATTTATTTAATATATCTTCACAAAGAATTTTATGTTCAATTATTATTAATTATTATTATATTATTTATTAGAATTAATTTAATTATATTTATTATTATTATTATTATTTCAGAGAGGATATAGTGCTTTAATCAATGGTGGACCCTTCCTTATTTGCTTCAGATTTGAGACAGCGAACTAAGCCTTAAGCTTACTATAGTTATGTGATTTGGGCTAATATCATCATATGGAGCTAATATATATATTTCTCTATCATATAATATTCTCTTTTATATTATATACTCATCTCTTCTATCTATCTTTATCATATGCCTCCTCAGTCTTTGACTTTCTTTCCCCTCCGAATTTGATTTTTCTTCTCTCCTTCGCTCTCTCTTTTTTTCCTCTTTCTCTCTTTCTCTTTAACATCTCTCCTCTGAGACTAGTATAAAGATTGTTTTAACAATGAATTTCAAGTTGTGACGACATGATCGAAAAGCTTCGATAACATATTTATTTACTTACATAATTTCTTCCTAAAGTATAAAAAATTCCGTAATTCATATATAAAATAAAAATTTTTAAATAAAATATCCGAAAAGTACAGACACTACAAATATACCCGTGTATAATATTTGGAATCAGCATTATAAAGCTTAATTACAAAAATCGTAAAATTATATAAAATAAAAAAAATAAATAATTATAAATGAAATATATCTCTCGAAAAGTTTTGTTATCAACATATACATAAAAAAAAAGTTTGCATGTTTTGGAAGTAGTATTCTGTTCTACTTAGATTTATTATGATAAAAAAATTAAAATAAAGAACAAAATAATATAAAATAATTAATAATATCCTTTATTCCCCTCATTTTTCAAAAAATTTATGGTCGTTCCAAAGTTGAAACATTAAAGTATATCTTTTTGTTACTATAACTTATTCGATCACATCAAAATTTCAGAGCTTGTATAGTTGTGCGGAAAGGATACACCTTTTTTACTTATGATAATAATATTTTGTATACTCAATAGAAATCTCATAATTGGTCCAAATGTCGGATGAAAAATTTTTTTTTTGATTTAAACATTAATAAGTGAAAAAATTCCAAAATCTTTACATGTACAAAGAATTATTTACTAAGTAAAAATTTATTCAGCACATCCCCCGACTACATATGCCCTGAAAAAATTTTCATCCACTTCCCCAACAGAAATAAATACTATTCTCTCAAAATTTTTCATTTTTTCAAAATCCAAAAAAGTAGAGTTTATAAAACAGGGCTGCTCGGAGTCGTAAAATATAAAATTTTTCGATCATTCCGGACTCTTTCGACTCGCTGAACTTCCTTAAATAATTCAAAATTGATGAATTTTTGCGACTCCGACTCCGACTCCGGACTCCAATGCTGCTTAGAAAACGCTCGACTTCCGACTTCCGACTCCGACTTTCTCACTAATCAAAATTTTCGAACTCCGACTCCGACTCCGACTCTCCGACTCCAGACTCCATTAGTCAAATTGCTAATTATTTTTGACTCTGACTCATGCTAGTGTATACTAGATTACAGTAAAACATTTTTGTTTTCAACATATTTTTTTTATTACGTTTGTTTTTGAGAACAAAAATATATTTACCCACTTTTTGAAAATTTCTAATTTCAAAACATTTTACACTTAAAAAATATCCACTTTAATACAGTCATATAAAGATATTCAGATGCCCCAAAATTACAAAGAAGTAATGTGATTACAGTTTCGAGGAGAAGAGAAATGTGATATAAGAGATGTATAATGCGAATAATTGTTTAATGTGTTATGAGTAATAAAGACGAGAGCCATTTAGTAAATTAAAGTCAGTTTAATTTACGTTAGTCTCAAGTGTACTTAAAAAGTTTATGAATTTGAAAAATACTCCATTGGATTAAATGGGCTAGAGAATCTTATTAAATGCTAATCTGATCATAGCTTATGTTATTGTATATGAGATTATAAATAATTTAAACCTATACTATTATATATATATACCTCTCTCATATCCTCTCCCCTCTCTCCTCTCCTCTCTCCTCCCCTACTCTCATATATATGCCTCTCATACTACTATATATACCTACTCCATTTTGAGGTATAATAATAGATCTTTTTAACTATGTGAGATAGATTTATTATACATAATCTTTATATATTATTACATATTTATCATATTAAATTTATAAACTGGAATTTCTATAAATTCATTTTAATAAA
This sequence comes from Trachelipus rathkii, assembly GCA_015478945.1. Taxonomy (NCBI): domain Eukaryota; kingdom Metazoa; phylum Arthropoda; class Malacostraca; order Isopoda; family Trachelipodidae; genus Trachelipus; species Trachelipus rathkii. Next base: position 36,640 of record JABUQX010118517.1, read on the forward strand.
TAATTAGTCAAGCTATTATTTCATAGTGGTGGTTATATATTATATATAATGTCATATCATATTCATTTCTATTCGCGGACTGTAATATTGTTGATAGTATATCCTTCATCTCAATGTATGTAAATTATTGCTACTCATTATAGTATAATAATGTCTAGGCTACTTATTGGTATATACTGATATCTTGGTTCATTACAGATATAATTTCTAGTTTAAAACAGCGATGGCAAGTAGCCAGTATCGACCTAAGTAGCCAGTATTAAAATCTTTTTTAATTTTTTGAAGAAAGCATATTTTTAACTTATATACTCTAGGATGCCAATAACTTTATATAATTAATTAAAGTAACTCTTTAAATCATAAGTCTATACTCGTAAGATATATATATTAAGTGATTGAGGTGAATCATAGTATTGGTTAGGTTCTATATATAACTACCACTGATATAATAGATCATTTGATCTAATACTATATACTTATAATTATTATGAGTTGATATATATAAATAAATCTCTTTTTTTTATGATAATATATAAATAATGATATTCTTATTTACCTCATAAGGGTATTTATTTATATAAAATAGTATATTAATATATATATTTATATTATATTATATTATGGTTTACCTCTGTTGTTGTATAATTGAAAGTACGATAAAGATATGTCTCTTGTTATTCAGATTATGATAATGGCATGGGTATGAAGAATTAGAGATTGAGTATATATATTATAGGTGGCGTGGTAAAATTAGATGTGTATAGATATGATGTGATAAGATGAAATGGCAGTTAATTTGAAATAAGGTTGGAGGTCCCTTATAGCTATCTTAATATTGGATTAGTTGCGTTTTAGATGTGAGTAGATATGAATTCTGAAGAGAGTTTATTGAAAGGAATTTGCGTAGAGAGATTTGGCATAAGGGTTGTGTAAAAGGATACTGGGGTTTGAAAGTAAACGTAGGATAAGAGTAAAGTTATGGCTTTGAGTGAGGATAATGGTTGTGAGTGGAGACAATCCTCGGTGTGAAGTTAATGTTAGATGGTGAACTTAGCTGAGAACCTGAAGTTATGTTAGATGGTTTAAATATTTAGGATATAGGTGTTGGATGATTAAAAGGGAACTAGATGATGCACAGAGGTGTTAGTAGGAAAAGTTGTGAATTGCAGGAAATAGGCTGGTGCATTTAAATCCGTGGTGGATGTGAAAGGACTATAAGTCTTGAGTGGGTCAATAGGGTCTTACATGAGGGTATGTTGTTCCCTGTTATATATATATATGTAGTGAAACTGTTATCTGGGATAAGAGGTATAGATCTAAAGTTCATGTTCAGATGGACAATCCTTTAGGGAGTGTTAGCGTGTGAGAAGAATTGATAAAAGCAGGAATGAACGTAATTAGAGAGTTGTGTGGATGTGAAATAAGGGATATTAAAAGGATAGAGAATTAAATGAAGTAAAGTTAACGTTGAAATTGTTTGGATCATTGATTGAGAATAATAGATGAATTATTAGTTGGGTTGGTTTAATTTGATCGGATGTATAATGTGAGTGAGTGTGTTGGATTATCACCGGCTTTGAGACCTCGAAAGAAAAAGTGTGGATGATTCAGTAAAGAATTCTGCAGTGAGAGGAAATGTGAGTTTAGGCAGTGTTTCAGAGATAAGATAAAGGTTTATGATAGGAGAGAATGGCGGGGTTATGTGAGGGTGATATTTGTTGCCCACCTGGGCCCAAGGGTAATGAACCCTACTCAACTGACGATTATTGCCATAGTGAGGGTGAGTCCATCGGCTCAGGTCCATGAAGCTCTAGGTGGATTTTCTGTTTATGACGTACCTCAGATTTCTCTATTTAATATGGTATAGATGGAGGCTCATTATTATAGGTAAGCTGATTAGCCTTCTTTTATTCGTACATTGTGTTAATATTCTTCAATCATATTTTCTCATTATTCGAAATACAATACACGCACCTTACCCTCAGTTCTGGGGAAAAAAGAAGATTGATATTTTATATTATTATATTATATATATATAAATATATATATAATATTATTACTTATAGTTACTATATGTTATAAAGCAACTATACGCCCATATATATAATTATTAATTATGTTATCGATTAATTTGCTTCATTTAAAACTTATAGAAATATTTTGTTATTTATATGTATTTTTGTTTATTTTTGTTATTATTATAATAATTTATCTATTTTTACATATACCATATATATATATATATATATAAGCTATATATATTAATTATTTAATATTATATTATATATTTTAACTATTTACTTTACTTTGTTTTTTATATTATTATTTAAAGCCCCCTATAGGTTTTAATGTTCTCTCTATATAAGCCTTATGAAATGGTTAATTTTTTTTCTTATTATAATTAATTTATACTATGTATTATATATATATAATAAAATGATCTAAGGTATATATATATTTAATATATATTGATTATATTTATATTATTAATATATTAATATATATATATTAATATTATATATATATTTATATATAGTAATATTATATATAGTAATTATATATATATATATATTATATATATTATATTAATATAATATATATATTTAATTAGTATAATATTAAATATAATTATATATATATAATATATATATATAATAATTAATATAATATATATATCTGATATAATATATATATATATATATTATATATATTATAATATAATAAATATATTATTATATTTTATATATATTATATATATTATATTATATATATTATATAATAATATATATATTATTACTTAATATATATAATTATATATATATAATATTATAATAAAATATATTTACATATATATAAATATAATATAATTAATATATATTATATATATTTATGATATATTATATATTATTATTTATATATATATATCATACTATATATATATATATACTATATATATAATATTATTTATATATTTATATATATTATTATATTAATATATATTATATATATATTAGTGAAAAGAAACTTAAATGAAACTTTTCCCTTTCCTAAAATATAACGACAATTTGTAATTAATTAATAATAATAAATAATTAAATTTAAAATAATATAATAATAATTAATATTAATATTTTAGGAATAATTATTATTAAAACAAAAATTATAAAGATTTATAATTTATTAATATAAATTAATTAATAATAATAATATAATATTAAATAATTTAAATATAATAATTATAATTAATTTAATAAAATGTATAATAATAATAATAATAAATAAATTAATAAAATCTAATATATAACTAGTAATAATAATAATTAATCTATATAAATTTATTACGACTTTACCGACTCGCTCAACTTGCACTTAGATTATTTTCGACTCCTGACTTCGACTCCCCATCTCTTGCACAGAATTTTTCGACTCCGACTCCGACTTCCGACTCCTAGAAATATTGCACGATCTCCACGACTCCTAGACTCTCCACGGACTCCAGACTCCGGATACCGCTAGCCCTGGTGTTTTTTAAATTGGACATACGCCTTGAGCACAATAAAACTCAAAAAATTCGAAAAAACCTTTTATCACGCTGTATTTTTTTATAAATCTAAAAACCAAGTTCTTAAAGAGATATGTATACGTAATGGAAAACCTGACAAGAATATATCTAGTGCTCTTTTATATTTCAAGCTTTGAAAGTCATTTCGGAAAAAAATCTGGAAATGTTGTTAATTCGTAAGCAAAAAATTTGAATTCAGTTAATTTAATAACATTATGGGGAGTTTTGAAAAAATTAGAACATTCTGAAATAATGCACATACAGACACAAAAAACACCAGAAAACAACGTTTAAAGCAAATTTAATTAAAAGCTTAATTTTTATTACTTGGGTTATGCTATTTTATATCTAGGTCAAAATCAGCTCGACTGATTTAAATTCCCGATAATTGCTTATGTCCATTATTCTTGACTACTACTAGGATACGTGGGTAGGACATAAAAACTGGGTAACTTAGCCCCAAGCTCAAAAAATTGGGCAATCTTGCCTTTTAAGGCAAAATGTATTTACCCACGCTGTTTTAGAGTTAATTAATTTATAGTCACATAATATTGGACTGTCCTATCTAACTTATGTTCCAAAATGTTTTCGAGAAAGATAATAAGTATTTAGGCAATAGTCTGGGATTAATATTCTCAATAAGTCAGAAATAATTATATATGATAGTGTGTTTCTCAGAGCCCACACTTCCTATATTTTGAAAATTCAAATAACTAGATTGTTCAAAAAGCACATTATAATCCATTGTAAAATCATCTTCAATATTAAGAGGTGCGAAGAGTATAGGGGAAAAGAGTGAGTTAGTAGGGGATTAATTTAATTGCATTTGAGTTGGGCCCTTCCGATAACTCCTAATAGGATATAACATCATATTATATAAAAGATATTTAGGCTAATTTACTCAAGTAATTAAACTTATAACTACTTATATACTATTAATCTAACTGTATAACTTAGATACTTATCTACTTAACGTTAATATAAATATAATTAAATTTATATATAATAATAATTAAATTATATATATAATATATAATTAAATAATAAATATATAATAATTATATAATAATAATTAAATTAAATTATATATAAATATATATATATATATATAATATAATAATATATATAATTATAATATATATAATTATATATCACATTTCCGCATCCGCGAATAGATTATTTATATAATTAAAAACATCCGCATATACCGCAGGTAACATTTGACTGGCGAAAAAAATGACATCTAGCTGTGCCTATCCCATGCAATATCCGTAATGAGTATACCCTAGAATGGACTGAATATTTCTCTATTCTCCAGATAGCTATTCTGAGGTACATTGTATTTTGCTACTTTATTCAGTATATACCTATAACAACTTGAGCAAAGCACATATATATATATATATAAGCATTTGAGGAGAGAATATAACTAGGAGCGTAAAACTCATTTTCCATTTCTATATATATTATTATATATATAATAATAATTATTAAATTTACTAAGTATATATATGCTTATATATATTATATTTATATATAACCTGTGGGGCCAGAGGCCTACGCATTAAAGTCCTTAAGTCCACCGGGGCCACCCACATCACGGGCAAAGCCCCATTTCAAGGAGGGGATTGTAAGATTTACTATCAGTTCAACAAAATTCAACTAAACAAATTACGCAGAATGAGCACAGATCGCTGAGCCAGGACTTAAGTGAGGGAGATATTAATTAATTTTAGAAGTATGTGTGCCAAACAACAGAGAAGAAATCGGTGTTAAATGAGGTTCCGAAAAGAATTCCACAGAACGGAGGTGGCAGGAGAGAGAAGGAGGCACCTCAGCGAACTAGTCTGGGTGTTTTGTCTGAAGTTCTTAATCAGCACACAAATTCATGTGGACACAGAATAAATTATAGTTATGGGCGTAGGCAGGGATTTCAATTAGAGGGTGTAAAGCAAAGTGTTACAGTGGATGGCCTAAAGATTATATATATATATATATAAATATAATAATCATTATCTTTTACCAATATAATATTAATACTTTATATATGTACCTCATTATATAATATTATAATGTTAATTATATAGTAGGTATGACTCAGAATCATAATTCTTAAACAGGGATATCAAAAATAGTTTAGTTAAGTATATGTTTACATAGAAATAAATAATACTAATATATATATGTATCAATAATATATATTATATGTATGTTTCTTAGAAGTTGTGTCTAGACTGCCGCGATGTCGCTCAGGTTGAAGTAGTGGTGTTATTCTGTCAGATGAGCCAGAGTGATATGACTTAATTAGTTGGTAAGTTGTTTACAAATATCACAGGATGAAATAAAGTACTTTCTCGAGAATTATAAATTATTGTCATGATAATTGACATCATACCACAGGTAGAGAGAAATGAAACAAGAATTTGTCTGAAAAAATATAGTTGAGAACAATTATTAAAAAGTGACCGCTTACTTTGAGAAATATGAATACTGACGTTATTTTAATGTATATTTCATTAATTTAGAAGTGTTAGCGCAAGTTGGGCGTGACCAAGAACTGTGGCTAGTGGGAGTCATGCTCTTCTAGCCAACCTACGTCAAATGGTGTTTTACAACTAATATGCTATAAATCATCTAAACACTAAAGACAATTAGACGCCTTTTGGATTTTCAATATGCATCGAAGTTTTCTGCTTATAATCTCCATTGTTCTGTCTCATCCAATTCGTATTCTTCTTTTTTTACTTACTAAGTTCCTCTTTATCGGATGTAGTATCATGCCTATGTCCATTAAGGGCCTGTTCTTTCTTCATTGTTTTCTTAGACTCGAATCGAAGTCTACTCTAACTCTTACTCGTGTGCAGACAAAAAGAAAAATTAAAGCCAAGGTGATTGCATTCGATAAAGACCTTTCAATATTTTGCATACTTGCCATATAGTGAAACAGCTTCACAATCTTTAAAAGCAATATATATAACAAGCACAATAATGTAGGTATTATATAGGACAGGATTATTCTGATTTGGACGGAAACAAATTAGGTCTTTGAAGGTCGCGTGACATTCTTTATTAACTTTCGTAAGTATCCCATTAGATCGTATTACAATCATACTTTGCTTATCCATTTTTTATCCAACTACAAGGTATACCATAAATCAGTTTCGGTATGAATTTTACTTTCATCAAGATCATAAAAACTCTGAAAAACTATAATTTTCACTATTATCTCACGACTCAAAACCTCGCGTTAACCTGAGAGAGGTAACGCCATCAAATAAAGAACTATTAACGGAATTGCCTCAATATGAAAAATAGATATATAAATGCTAATTTAGAACTCGTTCGACTTTTCTGTGCCAAATATCCTAGTTCTCCTCCTAAAGAGGTAAATCGCAAAGTGAAAAAACAGTCAAGATAGCACAAAAGTTACAGTAAACACTTTACCCAATATTTCAGCAAAGAGGTTCAGCAGGAATGATTATGCTTATATGTTGTTGAAGAATTATATGAAAATGTTAAGCTTCTTTCTAGTCTACAGGACTGTGCCTCGATCTCTACTAAGAGACCTCGCCTCCAAGGCGATTCATTTTGCTCCGCATAAAGTAATAACACTGGTCGGAAAAGATCAGAATCAGCAGATATAAATTTTATAGTCGAGACAAAGTATATATAATTGCGCCTCATATGCGTCTTCTATAGAGTAGCGAGCTTCACAAATTCTTTGGATATGAGGTCAGACATCTAGGGACCAGATTCTGGGCCCTTTATAAGTGTATTTATTGATATTATCATTGCATTTGACAGATATGAAATTAGAGAAAGAATTAGCGCAATAATCACATTGAAATGTGACTCATTAAACCGAGGTCAATTTCACTAAAGCAAAATATGGTTTCATAGGTTTAAATATACGGAAGAATGGGCAGGGTAGCGTAAGGAGTAATAAGTCGCAAAATGCTCGCGTGTCTTTTTATTTGTTAACCGAACAGAATTTTTAATAGCATAGCCGAGAGAAAACTGTTTTTGCGGTTGTTTGTTGTTGCTTGTTTCAACAGATACTAATACTTCGGCTATTCTCGCTTATTGAGAAAAATAGACTAAATGCGTCCTTAGAAGCTCAACGGTTTTACACAAAAGATCTAGGCATATAGTTGTGTAATGATATTTGTCTTTTTTTTTTAGGATAATGAGGCATAAGAGTCTTGTGAAAAAGTTTTGTCTTTATATTATGTGGCATTATAGATATATATTTTTTTCATACTAATTTCTTGGATTTATAATTTGATGCTATTTTATATTATTATTTATTTTTAATTATTTTTAGAGATTCATATTCCTAGATTATTTTGAAAAAATTTTAAATGTTGGACATTTGCAATTTTTAATAATATATAAAGACGGTGTAGCACTTAGGTGTCTTTGAAACCCTATTGTTTTTTATAATTTCCCTAAGCCAATGCTGCGCAGCATTTGTCGTTACCCCTAGTGTACGTTCACAGAATAGCATTCAATTGACTTATCTCATAAATCTCATTTTTTCTCTAAAAACAAATCAATCTTTTTGGCAATGGTTCAAATGAATCTTACTATGAATACTTATCTAAACCTCCAGTATATAATCATCATCTAGAGTTTTACGCCGTGAGTGTGGTCAGATAGTTACCCAAGTCGTTTAATTCCCTCATAGAAATCTCTTTAGGGGATGTTACGCAGGGGTTCTCGCCCTCCTTGGCAAAATCTGCATTTCATCTATGACCAATACATGTGACAAAGAAAGATTAGACGATTACCAAAAATTTTTTTGACAACCGCCGTTAGCAGACTACATTCCATCGTTTTTTAACTGATAATAATTCTCTTAAACACATTAACTCTAGATAGCATATTCATTGTTGAAAGCCTTCACTTCGGAGGCGCCTGCACCTCATGAACAGGTTATTCTATCTGTCCTTGATTGTCGTTTTCATTCCACATCTACTAATTAGGCATTATCTATTTTATCACAGATTTTTTCTATATTAATTTCAGTATGATCTTATTCAAAATTATTAAAATTTCTCTTAGTAAATCTTTACCTTCTTAAAGGTAAAGTTTACCTTGTTTAACCTTAACCTTTGTTTACCTTATGAGTCTCTTTACAAAAGTGCTTGTAATATACTTTCTTTATTTCCTGCAATTATTTTTTGATGTCGTTGTCTTTGACAGCATGTAAATATCTAACGATATATATACCCTTTCGTGATTTAATTTATACAAGCTTTGGCATGATCGCAAATGCTATCGAGTATACTGTAGGGTTTTCTTAGCGTTTATATGAGTTCTTCGACCAATCTGGTGTCCGAAAGAGAGCCCAGCTGTATTTACATTAATACAAGCACAAAGCTAGGCTTGGACTTTAAGCCAATATTGAAAACGAATATACTGAAACACTTTTAGAAAAAATAATTATAATACCGTCACTTTCTAATACGTTATTAATTAGTAATAACTACTTTATCTATCGATTGATGTATTTTTCAGTTTTTTTATTAAAAAACCTTTATAAAATGACGGTTCTGGCAAACTATTAAGGGTTCATAATTTCTCTCTCATATACGCAAGATGTTTAAGCGCCGCGGCAGCGAACCCCTCCGCCTGTCTCGCCCTCCCTCCCTGTCACCTTAACGATATCTCCCAGGTATATATCTTTTTAAAGATAGTTTCTAGATGTGCCTTCATGGGTTGTGAAGTGTTTTTAATGAATCGACAGTACTCATACTATATAATTTTAGAAGGTATAAGTGCTTATATATAGAGACAGTTTTCCTGTGGATGTCTGTACTACATGATATA